>JAUZNJ010067201.1:0-26409 GCA_034780135.1 Jordanella pulchra
CCCCTCTCTCATACCCCCTTTCCTGTCAACCTACTGTCAGAAAAACGAGCCACTAGTGCCGTAAAAAGCTCAAAAAACAACTTAAGTTTATTCCAGATTAATAAGACATAAGAACTAAAAGCCTCTTTTTTAGGTTTGGTTCTGGCTCTGCAGTGACGATTATCTCCAGTAGACCTGAGAGGTCTGGCTGTTGATCCACTGCCAACAAGTCTGTAATGTATTTTGGAGCTCAGCCATTCAGTGATTTCTAGACTAACAGAAGGATTTTAGAGTCTATTCTCTGAGCTACAGGGATCCACTGGAAGGACTTTAAACCTGGACTGGTGTTCTCTACTTTCTTAGTTCTAGTGAGGACGCAGGCAGCAGCATTCTGGATCAGCAGCAGCTGTCTGATCCATCTTTTAGGCCGGCATGTGAAGACACCACTGCAGGGATCAATTCTACTAAAGATGAACGAAGCAGGAGTTAGTTTTTGAAGGTCCAGCTGAGAGATTAGCCCTTTCTTCCTGGAGATGATAGAAGGCCCACTTTGTTCCTGTCTTTATGAGCCTCTGAAGGTTCAGGTCGGAGTCCGTCACTGCACCCAGATTTAGAGCCTGATTGCTGGTTTCCAGCTGGATTAACTGGAGCCGATACAATTTTTAAATGCTCTTCCTTTGGTCCAAAAAATATTACTTGAGCTGAATCAAAGCAAAACTGAAGAAAATGTTGGTACACCCAATTATTGAATGGATTCCCCTGGTAAATCATGATATACAGCTGTGTGTTGTCTGCATGGATTTGAATTAGAGGGAGCATCTAAATATTAAATAGGAGGGGCCCTAAGATGGACCCTTGCTGCATGGGATTTCATTGGCCTCTGATGTAAAGTTAACTTCTGACACAGAAACGTCCCTTTTTTTCCAATAGGATTTAAACCAGTCCAGTACTTGACCAGAAAGGCCAGGTTTAATTTTCCAGGCCCTCAAAGGATAAGACAAATGAAGGAAACACAGGTGCAGAGAATTGATTAATCAGCAGAAGGCTGAAGGAGAAATGGTCCAACGGAGATAAACGCTGGAAGGAATAAACGAGGAATGAATCCAACAATCCAGGAATAATGGGGAGAGAAAAGAAAAAAAACAATTAAAAGCACAAAGAAATAAACGAGAGATATAGACTTTAAAAAACTGGCCAAAAATTGAACAAACAGAAGTATATGGCAAACACTTAATGGCAAATATAACAGATAATCAGTAATATTAGGATCGATTACAACTGGAGTGGGTATGGAAAGCCAAAAGTGCATTATTATTAGTGGCAATATTTCTATTTGTAAGAATGAAAATTTCTATCATGTGTCAAACTTACTTCAAAGACAATAAAACAGAAAACCACTATGAGCACAGAGCAATGAGCTGTTATGCCAGAAAAAAACAGGAATTGTCGAGAAACACAACCACAAACATAAAACACAACCTAAAGCCTCTAGATCATGACCAAAGGCTCATTATGCCTTGTTTTGATCACTCGTGCCAAGTCCTCTCCTTTCAACATCCAGTAGTGTCCACAGAAACACAGCAAATGTGCAAAAGATGACATTATAGTTTGATTACAACTCAGTATCATTATAACTAAGTGTAACAAATCTGCCTAAATGCACCATGTTAAAACGTAGTGGTGGCAGTACTATGTTGAGTAATGCTACAGGGAATCTGGTGGCCAGAGCTACAATGAGGGTCTTAGATGGAGGAGTACTTTGTGTCATACTGGTCCAGTAAAAGTCAAGACATGAATCCAATTGAGACTTTAAAAACCCCTCTGTTTAAAGAACCTGTCTGGCTGATGCAGAGGTATTGTGTAAAAGGATAGCACTAGTTTTTAGATGTTTGAAGCTAGAAAAGACCTGTAGCTGTATTTTGAGGCAAGCCTGATTGTTTTAGCTCACACTTTGTGTAGAAGTATATCATATATTGGTTATAAATTGATAAAATAGAAAGAATTACAAAGGATATAAATATTTCTGCAAGGGAATGTGTTTGAAATTTGAAATTGGAAGGCAATGCAAACCTTAAAACATTCTGGATGGAATGTCATAGGCGGTTCGTCCAAAAAGATCTTGGTATTACCATTGATGGTGCTGAGGCAGTAGGAGCAGACAGATTTTTCATTCCTGAAAAAGATTTGAAAACATCACTTCAACAAAAACACATTGTTGGCCTGATCTTCAAAGATTGCGAGTGATATCCCTTCAACCATCTGCCTCGGCTAGAAATTCTTGACCCCCGAAGCCTTCAAGGCCCATGGATTGGCAATGGACTAATTAATGAGATATGTAAAGATTGCTGTGTTTCTGTATGAGCTTCCCCCGGACTTTTAGAAGCAATAAAAACACACAAAACTGCAGCCTCAGTTGGGTGTTAACTTTGAATAATTACTTTGCACGCAGTCAATATTTTAATTTGTATTTCCTTTGCTCAAAAATCTGTGCGATCATCTCATTAAAATATGATCTGCATATTGGTGAAGAAACACATGCAAACAACCTTTGAAGATCTACTCTGCAGGCATTTAACCTTCTGAAGATCAGGCTCATAATGTTAGATATAACAATGTGCAAAAACTATGTTCACATTATAGAAACGGCTATATACACTGAGAACAGGATGTTAGATGAGATATTAGGAGCCTACCTGTCTTTACAAGGAACTTGGCTAGAATATCGCTCAGCTTCAGGCTTTTGAATCCCATTGAAACTATTAAAAAAAACAATTATCGAAAAATGTTACGCTTTTTATTAAACCATTAATTAGTTGTTTATGAAAGCATTCTTACAATGTGGTATCATCATGCTGCTGATTCAGCTCCTCCTGATTTAGTTGTTCTGACTCTTCAGGTTCAGAAACAGATGCATTCTGAGGTGCATTCACATCCAGTACATCTCTCAGATCAATGGCTTCATAATCCAGACCATTCGGAACAGCTCCATCATCTCCAGCAGGTATGGTTTCAAGAGCATCTTCAATGCTGAGGTCCACCTGATTGTCTTCCCGAGAGGCCTCATCTTGTTGTTCAACAGCAGTGTTGTTAACGGATTGGATTTCGGCCTCAACAGGCTCCTCCATTCTGCTTTTTAAGACTGGCTCCTCTGTGGCCTCTTGATCAACTTCACACTTCACAGCAACAACAGCGTCTTCAGCAGTGGCATGTGGCTCAGGCGGAGTATTGGTGCCTGGTTGCATGCTGTTACGTGGAGGTGCCTCCTCACTGGGTGTTGCATTATCAACATCGACAGTTTCCATCTCACCCCCCACCTCAGCTTCTTTATTATCTCGTTCTGGGGAATGTTTTTCACAACTGCCCTCTGCAGGTGTTTCATTGTCAAACTGACTTGGGGACTTGCTCACAGATTCAAACTGTATGTCAGCTTCCTTGGAGGCTTGAAGAGAAACGTTTTCATCTGGCGCTGCGGAGTTCTCAGCCATCTCCTCCACTGTAAACTGAGAGGCAGCAGGAAACATTTCTTCTTTTTTCTCCTGTTGCAGAGATTTCACTGGACCCCCGTCCACAGATAATTCCTCCCCTGCATCCTCCAAACTACGTGTATTTGCTGGCACTGCTTCCTCTCGAGGTTTCGATACGAACATGGGTGCAGCAAGGACCTCTTCAGTGTCTGTGACACTAGCTTGCATCTGAAGATCACTGAAAAGCTGCTCATCTACTTTTTTAGGGTCAGTATCGGCTTTTTTTCCCTCGACTTCTGCAGTTTCATCGGTAGAGGGTGGTTCTGCTGCATCAACGTTTTCGTTTGCTGAAGGAGCTTTTTGGATTTGTTGTTCCTTATTGACATCTGTTGGGACCTTAACAGGCACCATGTTGTCTTCCACATTGGACTTGTCATCTGTTTTTTTTACTCCGACCTCATTCTTTTGTGCATTTGTGTTTATAACTGGCAGTCGCTTTTGTGCCTTTGGCTTGTTAACCAGTTGTTCTGCTGGTGATCTGTTTCTGTAACACAGCATGAAAATTGTTCACAGCTCTTAAAAATGCAACAAACAACAGTAAAAAGAGAATCTGTTCTAGACTAACTTTCTATCGCTTGCCGTATTTCCTCTTTTTTCCTTAGACAGTGCATCATATTTAACAGGATCGATTTCATTATTTGTCTTAATAGGTGAACCCGTACAACAAACAGGTGAAAGACAGCTTTTCAGATACATTCATCCGACCACATCAATACTTAATTAAGCTAGAAGTTGGCTGAGAAACCAGAATACCTTAAAGGGAAAGTTAAGGTAATTAGAAGTTTAGACAAGGTGCCTAAACTTTGGAGCTAGTTAGAGAATATAGAAGATAAAAGCAGAGTTATGGTCTCCTCTTTCAGCATAAGACCCCAAACATAATGATGCAACAGACTGGCAGCCCCCCTCAGACTATACTACAAATACTTAAACCATATTCATTTATAAATCCACTGTGAAGTAATTATATTTATCATTGAATATTATTGCATTGTTTATGGGGTGGCAAATAATAAAAAATAGTAAAACCATTTTTATTTTCACATTTCTGTTCTTAGCAAACTTTTATCACATTTAGTGCCTTTTTCTAACCGTTAGTGACAAACACGAAGTATAAATGTTAATTCTATTCAAAAATTGCATATTTATATCTAAATTTTATATTTGTATATAAATCTATGGCTTATATGTATATTTTAACATGTCCTTAATCTTGAACCTTAAACTTAAATCTAAATTTAAGTAAGTATCTAAAATTTGTATTTAAATCTATATATATATTTATTCAACTTTAGATGTAATATTTAGCTTTATGATTTTGAAAAGTCTTTAGATTTATGATTTAGATAAAGATTTATTATTATTGATAAAGAAATGGAAATAGATTTAAACATATAGATTTAGATATTATATTAAGATATAGATTCAATGTTTATTTTTAGTGTTTTCCACATAGATTTTAGGGGGAAAAGAGCTTAATGTGAAGAAGTTGAGCTAAATAAGATTAATCATTAATCATTTTTTATTATCAAAGCTTTCAGGAACAAAATCTAGTCTCTTTATAATATACAAAATAAAATACAATATTCCTTTGTGTGAAACATGTACAGAAAGTTTGCTCTGAGAGAGCAGCTTAATGTGAACATGAGCTTCATAACTAATAAACTATGCTTTTGATGGCAGCACTGTTTGTTTACATCATAGGTCTCAAAGGACGTGTTGTTGTTAAACTGCAGTGGGGGGCTGGTTAAATGACAGGACTGCCATGCATACATTCAGCAGTGATTCACCCATTTACACAACATGGATGGAGCATCATAAAGTCAGAGGGGCTAAAGGCAAACTTTTCAGGCAACTGTATATATCAAAAGAAAAAGTCTCTTTTGGGGTTTCTTTTTAACAATCAAATGAGACATGCAAAGGAGGGCTAAAATTTTGTGATGGCAATGATTGTTAATATTACATAGCTTGCATGTACATCACTGTGTGTTCATGTAGCATCACTGACATGAAAGTTTTTATAGAAATTATTTAATTTCCTGTGTTAGATTAGCTATCTTTTTTTACTTTGCATTATTATTGTGTGTGTATTATTGTATGCTGTAACTGTTCATGTTTTTTTTTTATCCAGAATTGTTTAGCATTGCTCAATATAATATATGCATAGTAATAATTTAGGCTTAGAATAATATTTGAATGAATGAATGAATGAATGAAATCTGTAACATTTTACATATAAACAATATGTTAATAAACCAAAACAGATATTAAATACACATATGCTAATTCAAGTTTCTTGTTAAAACAATGGTTAAAAATATCGAAACAAAAAACAAATAATGGATCATTAAAAGGAGTCGGAGAAAGTGAATATTTGTGATATGTGGCCGTCAACATTTAAATCAACCAACTCAATACGCGTCGTCTAAATATTGATCCGTAATATAGCATAAATTGGCAATTTGAAAATATTTCCTAACCCTTTATTCGCTTCATTTTTAAGTGAAGTTTTGACGCTTATTTTGTTAACTATCACTGACGAGCTTTTGTTTTGAAGTGAATTCAATAGTACTTCCGGTTGTGCTACTGTAGCAGCTTCATGCTAAGCAGAGAAGATCTGACTCTACTCCTCCAACATCATGTATATTCAATCTTTTTTTCTGGAGCCCAGAGCTGTAGCTGCCATTGACATTTAATGAGACTTTTGTTTCTATTATGTTGTCAACTTTAAAACTACATCGGAAGCCTTCAGACTGTACAGCGTCGTGCTTCATAAACAGCAGGGTTCACGTTTCATCACAGAGACACCATAACAGGACAGCTTTTCTTCATATAGGAATATTACGAGGATCATTACTGACACGTAAGTACTCTATTGGTATTTTATAATCATAAAAGGACGGATTTGTAAAGGAAAACACGAACATGGTATAAATTTAGTGGTTGATCGTCCTCATTAGGAATCTCTGGTGTCTTATCATTGTTCAAGGACTGTTCGGACCTTTTGAAATTCATTTCAATGTTGTTTTACACGGTGTAAACTTATCCAAAGCAACAAAAAAAATGAAACAAGTGGAATTCATTTAAAAAGAAATTTAAAGCTTAAAAACCACCGTTCGGCCTTAAAATAGAATATAAGTTGTGAGATATATGTGTTCCGACAGACCCTGAAGTAAACCGGTCCAGTCCAAAGACGCTACTCTTGCTTGTTCTATATGATCAAAAATAAAGCAAGGATTATTTATGCACTGCTAGAAAAACATCTGCATGAATAATGGGAGGAAAGGTAAATAGGTAAACACTATAATAACTTGGAAGGAAACAGCACAAAAAAGCAATCTTTCTAGTAAGAGATTTGTATAGAAATTATATTGTAAATATAATACAATATCTTGTAATATACAATAATATCTTATTGGATTTCTTATTATGTATTTTTGTTCAAACTGAAAGTTTTGTAATAATTGTGTCATTTTTGTCACGTAATTGGAGAAACAAAAAGCAATATCTGCCTAAAGAATGGTCCCAAAAAATTGGATGCACATGTTGGGGATCAGTTAGACTAATGTCGAAATAATTGACGTCGGTATTGGCCTTAAAGAACCTCTATTGGTTGATCACTCCTAAATGGAGGGTTAAAACGTACATAGAAAAGCTCAGGGGAACAAACAGCAGAGAGAGGATAACATAATTTACAGTAACAGAATTCCTATAGGTGCAGAATAAATGCTGCAAGTGTTTAAGAATTAAACAGCAAAAGAAACATACAAAATGTACTTCTTTAGTGGTTGATCTATATATATATACATATATATATATATATATGTATGATGCCAATATATGATGAAATTCTAACTGACACAAAGCTAATTCTAGTTCCTTATACTAGACTGGACATCTGATGCTAACCTGGTTTTATCCTATTTTTATGCACCTACTATTTTTCATTAACCCTTAAAAAAGAGGTTAATGTAACAAAATTAAAATATATTTTTTGGCAGACCCAAAGTGAAACACCAGTCAGTTTTTTCTTAACTACATCACACCCCCTGCTAAGCCAATTGCAAAATGCTTTATAGATGCTTCTTATAGATGCAGTAAACCCTTTTTAACCTGAGGAGGGAACCACATAGGTGGTTTTGAACAAAAGCAGACTTTCAAATAAATGTGCAGTAAATGTAAAAATTATGGTAGGGACATGTAGACAGAACTATAAGACATTTATTTACACACTTCAGCTAAAAAAAGTTATTTAGGGGTGAGTCGTCCTTTCATTTGCTCATTTTTTCCAGGGATAGATGAATGAAAAAAGGGATGAGACATCAGCATGTGAGCCTTTTTACTGATGAAATTGGATATTTAAGAGGTTGTCTTAGTTTGATAGTTAGAAATGTTATTTAAAAAATGAATCAACTAATAAGGAAGAATATCCATCTGTTTATTATTGGACCTTTAGCCACTTTGTTTGCAGCAGTTGGTCACAAACACAACCTGTTCCCATTTTTATAAAGAATCTGTGGAAATAATGACACTGTGAGTAACTTAAAATATAAAAGGATGTTTCAGCATCAAGGAGATGGTATCATTTGGAGTCATCATAAAAAATGTCTCTATTGTGATTCTTACTTTATTTTCCCAATTCTTAACATTTTGAATTTTGTTAATGACATGATTTATGAATTATTGTTTTATTTTAGTACTTTAATAATTATCTATGATTATAATAATAGGATGGACTGAAGTATTTAAATTAATTAACAAAATCCCTAAAATTTGAAATAGTAGCTGTATATTTTTATTTTAGTTCTGATATCTTCCCCCCCCTCTCTATTTTGTGATGTTTTGTTGTCACATTTCATATCTAGAAGAAAATGCCGTCCAGGAACCATCTTGACAAAGTTGGCCGGAAGAAAAAGAAGAAGTGGACAGAGGAGGCCATGGAGCGCGCGCTGATAGAGGTGAAGTCGGGTCGATGCACAGTGAGGCAGGCTGCCAAGGAGTTCGGGGTCCCCAAGTCCTCACTTGGAGACCGAGTGAGCGGACGGGTGACGCCTGGGAGTCGCAGCGGGCCGGCTCGGCTCATCACCTCCGCCGACGAGAAGCTGCTGGTGGAGTTCTCCTTATACATGGCCAAGCATGGATTCCCACTTACCAAGCAGCAGGTGGTGTCCTTTGCGTCGTCCATTTATAAGCGGCAGCACAGGAGGGTGGCGTTTTCCAAACTGGGACAGACATGGTGGCTCAATTTTAGAAAGCGGCAAGAAAAGAACATTACTATTCAGCCGGCAGACAATGTTGTGCGTGGAAGGACAGTCTGTGTCAGGAAGGATGCGGTGGATCAGTTCTTCTGTCTGCTGAGCACGGTCGTAGACGCACACGGCCTCAGAGACTCTCCTGGCCAGATTTACAGCTGCAGTGAGATGGGCTACCAGCTGGGCAGGAGGAAGGCCGCCATCACCAAAGCCACCAGCCTGGGCTACAAGCCAGCGCCGAGCTCCAGGGACCACATCTCTGTTCTCGCTTGCTTCAACGCAGCAGGAGGCGACATTCCTCCCTTTGTTATTTACTCCAAAGCTTATCCAGGAGGGGTGTGCTACAAGACACAAGGCCCACCTAATGCCCTCTACGGATGGTCTGAATCCGGGTACATCAACTCAGAACTCTTTAAGAAATGGTTCCTGAAGCATTTTCTTTTTCACGCGCTAAAGGAGCGCCCTCTGCTGCTGATATTCGACGGCCACAAGTGGCCCGTGAGCCTGGAGGTAGTGGAGTCGGCTCGTAAGGAGGGCGTGGTCCTTCTGTGCCTGCCTCCTCACTGCTCGCACATCCTGCAGCCGCTGGACGCTGGCCTCTTTGGGGCCCTGAAGCAGCGTTTCGCCTCACTCACGGGCGACGGCTGTGACGCCGAAGGCCACTTCACCATCACCAAGAAGGAATTCTCAGAGGTATTCAACAGAACGTATCAGGTAGCGAAGGAGGAGGAAGGCCTACAGATTGTGAGGGAAGGTTTTAGAAAATGCGGCGTTTTTCCTCTTAACCATTACGCACTCAATGAGGTTCATTTGATGCCTTCACACGGCATCAGCCCTGCTGACGGTGACTCACTGTTAAAGTCGGCTCCAGCAGCAGAGCTGGCAGCAGCTGGACCCTCCTCATAGCTCGTTACCGATTCATCCAACTGCCTGCACCTTGGAGGTGAGTGGGGGTCGGTTCTCCTGAGGAAACCGTGACTGGTCGCTTAATTCACCCAAACCCAATCAGCTCGGACCGGAGCTGCTTATTAAGATGCTGAATGGGTTTACAGTCCTGCTCCCCCGCAGGACGCTCAGTTTATACGGCTGCCAGAAGGAAGGGATGTGTTGATATTTAATTAGTTGCCAGCGTTGTTTTCACTGCCAAGGTTTGAATTTCATCCCCAAACAGTTCAGGTAAATCAGGAAAATATAGTGCCGGCCACATTTATTGGTGCCTCTTGTAAAACAGTAAAACAATAAAATATCCATTAGTCTTGAACTGCAATAGATTTATTTAACTACAGATACATTTTTGTTTATTTAAACAGGTTAACTTTAGTTTTTAAGAGCCAGTTTGGAGCAAGTGCAGCATTTTTTTTTTGATTCTCTATAAAATCCCAAGTTAATTTTTATTATTATTATTTGTTTTTAAAAATGGGAAAAAACAGAACTTTCCATTTCAGCACGGAGCTTCATGTTACAGCAATGTTAGTGCAAGAACCGTCATTTTAGGGTCACCTTGTCTCCATGACAACTGCTAGAGACCATGTCTTCAAGCCAGCTGGTTGTGTAGGAGGACGTTTCCTCGCATCAAAAACATGAACATCTGGAGTTTAAATAGAGCGAGGGCTTGGGCCACACGGTGGTGGATCTGTGGTGCTGTGGGTCTATTGGTCTTCCTATTAAAGGCAACCTTGTGATTGACTGTTGGTGTTCTGGGAAATTTTAAATGAAAAGACAGTGGAATCTACCAGCTAACTGGAATAGGATGATTAATGCTATGTTTTAGCAGGATTTATCCCAAACCCAAGATCCGAACGCAGGAATTAGTCACCAAATTCTACATCTACTTTTTTCTAGGATCTTTTCAGTATGGAGAGAAATTTAAACCAATGTTATTTAAAAGCAAAGAGCATGTTTCAAAAAAGAACATTTGAAGAAAATGTGTTTTGAAAAAATCTAAGATTTTGAGAGTTATGACTCATATGAAAGATATATTTTATTGTTTGCTTTTATTTCTGCTTTTATTTTATTTTTTTTGATTGCAGGCGCTGAATTTCATGGTTTTCAAATCCCATTTTCCAGCTTTCCCACTCTATACTCCAGGATGGTCCATGCACAGACCAATAAAAATGCTATTGCTAAAGTCTATGCAGATCAGACTCATTTCTAGTGGTCTGCACACAGACCACTGAGAAGTGTAGAGTGGGCAATCTGTTAAAGGAGATAAAAAAAGATAAATAATTCATAAAACTTTATGTACCCAAATGGATTTAAAAAAAGAAATCAAATAACTAGAATCAGAAAAGAAAATATGAAAAAATATTTGAAGCAATAAAACTTTCAAAATGAAATCGGAAAAAATAGCAAACTGTAAAAACTTAGCTTGAAATCTTAAGTGATACCATAAATTGCTCTCAAAACCGTTTCTGAAACGTTTTTGTAAGTTCCATTTTTGTTTTTTGTTTTTTTTTTTTTTCTTTAAATTTCTTATATAATATTTGAACACATTTCTCTCCATATTTCTCCTGCTAGAACTAAATCGTATCCAGAATTTCTGAGCCAAGATGGAGGGAAGCATTTGACCCTATTTGTAAATGGGGGAGGGGGGAACAAGAGTAGTTTTATTTTGGTAAATAAATTCCTAAAAGTAGTGAAAGGTTGGATTTGTTTTTAGGAAGCTGAGAGCTGCTTCATGTGTACTGATTCATACGAAGGGCCACCAACACTGACACTGAGTGGAAGAGTCAGCGTTCCCCTATTAGTTTTCTTTTAGATGTTTTCATTCTTAAACGGCAATAAATGCATTAAATATGAAATAGAATCAACAGAATACAGTAAAGTTTCAGTTGCGGCTCACTGGTGAGTTGTGTTATTTTTAGAAGAGGTTTGAGGGCACCTCATGTGGTCCTTGAAGGGTCCCTCTGGCACCGCGATGGTGACCCCTGCTCTGCGCCTTTCACTGGGAGGTTGGTGTAAAACAAAAGCTGAATTTATTTATTTCAGTTTTTACTTGTTTGAACCAGAGGTGACGATAAATGTGGCCTTCACTGTACATCTAAAAAGCAGAGAAATGTGGTATTTTTTCTCTCCTGATTCCTGTATAAAAAACCGCATGCAAAGTTTACATTAATCCTGTTAAATTAATGAAAACCCCAGAGCTTCAAAAACAAATGAACACAAAGGCGAATAACAAGAGCAGAATCTGAACCGTCGGCTAGTTAATGTTATAACCAGCACTAACTAATATTTCACAGGCGGTTATTTAGCGACTGAAAGTCTGCAGTGGCTGCAGACGTGCTGACAGATGTGCCATCCCACGTCCGCGGACGTAATTACAGACGCAGACTCTTCAGCTCTCTGTGGGTGGGCTGGTCAACCAGATCTTCAAGTTTTCTCTCAGATAACAACATGGCGGACCTGTGCTGCCTCCACTGACAACAAGGTGACACATGATGCTGTACAATAATCCAGCTCATCCGTTGCTTGTCACTAGAGGCTGGGCATCTTTATTTGAAGTTTTTTGAATGTTTGTTTGGCTGCTTTTCAGACATTTTTCTAATTAAGCTGTTTGAGTGTTTCACTTGGAATGAAATCTGTTTGACAAAGGTGAGATTTTTCTTTTAATTTATTGTGTTGTAAATAAATGTGTCCAAACACTGCATGCACTGATGGCCATTTCAACAGAAGAAGCATGTTCTCAGGGAAACTGTTTAAATAAAGATGTTTTCTGAATATATATTAACATTTTTCTCATTACTTTCTATGTATGAGTGGTTGTTTGTGTTTATTTATTCTATCAACTGGAAGTCAGACAAAATGGTCAATTTTTCTTCAATTTAGCAATTGAAATAAAGCACCTTTAACCTTCAGGGTTTATTAAAAAAGACTTTCAAGTCTTCTAAAAGAAAGCAGGAGATACTGGCCTTAAAGTGTTAATTAAAAGGAAGATAAATTAAAATCTTGAAAATATATTACAATTTTTGCACCAACAATGGTTTATATGGAGAAATGGTAAAAGGACTATTTTTGTTGCAGCTGATTTTGCCTGTTTTCTTGTTATTCAATCACCCATTCATAAACATTGATACACTGACATATGCCAAGTTCTGCTTTGTAAGCTTTTTGTTATATTGTTTATAAATGGTAAATTAGCCCCTTAGTGCTGAATATGTAATTGAATATATTTGTTTGGAAAAAAATATTTTAATTGCAAATGATCACGAAGGAATCCATTCTGATATTCTGTGGACGCCCCTGAAATAGCCTGGCCCCTCCCCCAACAAAAAGATGTCTACCTCCACCATTGAGGTGAAGAACACATTTAAAGAAAAGGACATTTGAGGAAAATGTTTCAAGAGAAGAACTTTGAAAAACTCGATAAAAAGAACACATTCTGAGAGTAATTTATAATGAGTATAAAACGTTCAAACCATATTTTTACAGTTATTTTTTTTTATAATTTAATTGTCAAATTTTATTTAGTTTTTGTCAGATAGAATTTTTTTCCCCCAAAAAAGAAAAATCAAATTTTATTTATTCATTTTCTGAAGACTGAGTTTTATGAAGTATATTCTTTTCAAATCCTGTTTAACCGATTTCACCCGCTAGACATCTTTGTGGAAAAGCATTTCTATTGGTCTGTGTGGAACCAATAGAAACGAGTCTGCTCTCTGTTGGCCTTAGCAACAGCATTTCTATTGGTCCAGGTACAGACCACCCAAGAGTTTGGAGTGAAATCTATAAAACTGGATTAAAAAAGAATGCAATTAGCATAATTCTGTCTCCCCCAAATTTAAGTGGATATATATTTATATGTATATATTTTAAATTAAATCTGAAAAACACTTAAAACAAATTAATGTCCCAATGAGGTTATACTTTTAGGTGTAATTATTGGTCAGCTGTACTTTTTATTAATGTTCAAATTAACATAGGACCTTTGGCCATAGTATGGCTTGTGTGCGTATATGGATTAGTATGCATGTATGATGGCAATTTCCTTTGTAATCATTGTTTGATAATCACTTTTTTTCTCTGTCTTAAACAGATTGATAGATTTTAAAAAATGTATTGAAAAAATATTTTTGAAAATTAAAAATTGAAAATCTGAAAATATAACTAACTGCAAATATCTTTAACATACACATAATTAATTATTGAACAATTACAGATCAAACTATTCAAATTTAGTTTTGTATTGTTTAAAGTTCAGGCCTAATCATTAACATCCAAGGCTGGTAACACATGAAACATTTACAGTCATTAGTTTCCCTTTACGATTTAAGCTAAAACCTTTTGCAAGTTTGATTACCAGGAAATAATTTAGTTTCCCTTCAGAGGGAAAATGCTTTAGTAAATATTCAATAGTTAAAGCTTGAGTCAGATGCTCACTGTAGGTTTGTAGGAAAGCCGCTGAAGGACAAAGTTAATGTTTACATGTGTGAATATCAAATATGGCGGCTTGATCCTGAAGTCTGGAACACTTCAGTCACTTTTAAGGTGATGCAACATTTGGAAACTGAATCTCAACCTGAAACGAACATTTTTTACTCAGTTCTTCATACTGAACCTTTTATTTTCTTAAACTAGCTTTGGAATCTATACATCTGGGAATTTATTTTTCCATTTTCAGATACACACTAGCATCTTTAGGAATGAGAATATTAATGGAACTGTGATGTGTTGCAGTAGTTAGGAGATTTAGTTTAAATTTAAAGCCTTTGTTTCTGTTTTAATAATCAGGAATTGCACCTGAAATTCCAGTTTCTTTGAAAATTGAAATATTTCATAAAACCAATAAAACGTTCTGAGATGGCCTAAATAAAGATGTAATGTAATAGATAAAGAAGCAGACCTTTCACAAAGATATGAATTAAGTGGAAGGAAAACATTTGATTGAAAAAGGTGCATTTTCATCTTGTGTTTTAATAAAACTGTACACATTGGGTATTATTTTACATATTTTACCCTTGATTAGTTAAACAAAAAGTGTTTGAAGTCTATAAATGTGGGATTACCTTTATATTAACCAGGAATGTTCTAGTCTTTAGATGAACAGGTGCATTTTGATGACTTGACATTTTATCAAAGCTAATTAAAAAAACAGTTTAAAATCATAAACATTTTAAACTATGATGAAGACCCAAAACTAACCCCAAATTCATTTTTTTCTTAGAATATTTGATAAGACAAACAAAAAAGTCCTTTACACAGGTTTTACTTTTCCATTTTTTTGAGATTATATCTGCAGGATTATCATCAAAAGGAGCAGACAGATTAAACTGAAAAATTAAAATCTATCTATGTTAATCTTTTTTTATAGTTTATTTCCCCTTGATTTGAGGTAAGACAATTGAACAATGAAATGAGATTATTTAAAAGTTTTAAATAATAATAATAAAAAAGCAAACTCCAAATGTGAAAATAATCATTCCTTTGGCAGATCCTCTTATTTACCTGCTCAAATTAAAGCTCAATCATTCTCCACAGAAACGCTTTACTTATATTTTATCCTTTCTTTACAGTTTAATACATATGTGTTTTGGTGTTACTTACTCAAAACGTCTGATGAGCGACTTCATATTCTTTTTGGGTGGAGCAGGTTTCTGTTTCTTTTCAGAAGTCGCACTACAAGACAAGAGAGGTTTCCTCTTATTTTGTTTCTGTGTATTACTTTAGGAAATAATCCTTGTGGTCTCTGTTGTATCTGCTGAACATCCTGCTCAGTTCTGCTGTGAATGACTTACCTGTCCTCTGGAGGCACCATGATCCAACAGTCATCCTCCTTGAACTCATTATAGACCTTGATTTGTTGAATCACCTTCTTTTGGCCAAAGTCTTAAAGATATGTTCTGGATTAATTGAAATATTCAGAGTAAATCTGGAAATACATTTCTTTTTATTAGATGGCCACTTTACCTTCTGACATGATGCCTCTATGGTTGTGAACCTGTAGAGATGAGTAGGTTTAAATGAAGGTTGCTGCGTTTCCTGGTTCCATCTAACTGCTTTTCAACCACAAGCTTAACTCGACATATAATTTTCCACTCATTCAAACCATATTCGCTCTCAGATTTCTGCCCAGATCTTTATTTACATTGTCAGATCTCGTCACATCTTCTCCATCCTCCCCCCCCCCCTCTGAGGCGCCATTAACATTTTGACCTGTGCTTAGTTTTTTTAATCTCCTTTAATGGATCTAAATAAGGAGCTGTCAGCACCAATTAACCGGGTCAGATTTGCTATGCATTGGAAATCAAGCCAATTTAGGCTTTCTAATGAGGTCTGGATGTGCAAACAAGTCAGAGATCAGAACTACTGTAGAAAAAAAGGCCTGTTTGGGGAGTTAGGTTGGACTGACTCACCTGTTCCAGTCTCCTGGGTCGTCTTCCCCGATGATGTCGAGCCTCTGTTGTGTCTCTGTGGCCACCAGGTTGGTAGTGATACTTAACCACCCCCACCCACACACACACACCCCCTACCTGTCATCTCAGATTCCAGTCTCTAGTGAGTGTGGAAGGTGGAGATCTGTCATCACCCCCCACACACACACACACATCCTTTCTTGTTTTACTTCTGCTTATGACTGAAAAGCTGCATTCCAAAGATGTCACCCATTAGAATTTTCTCCAGAGGCTCTTTCCTGATAACTAAAAGTAAATGTGGTTAGTTTCCTGCACCCCCGCCCCCAGTTGTGTGAGAATCTTAAGAATTTTTTTAACCAAATTTAACATCAAAAGAAATTATTTCAACGAAGCAACAAACAATAAACCCGATGTAACTTTTCATTGCATTCCTTGAGGAAGTTTTTCATTTTCTCTTCGTTTTTTTTTCTGAAAAACATTTGTTGTGTGCTTGTTTTCGTTGCGGATGATTCTGATAAGAAAGAAGCCAGGAATGATGAAAAACCTGATCTGAATCTACTTCAGGTGTGATCGCTTCCTTTTCAGAATGTTTGTAATATTGTTTTGACTGAAAGGCATTCACGTAGAATGTGTTCGCTACGGTGCACATGACATGCTGTGCTCATTGTTGCCAAACATCTTACTAAACTAGAATGGACCAGTTTACAACATGACCCTGTTTCTGGAAAGAGCTGTCAGCTGCGGCCCTTTTTAAAACTCAGTTACTTTATTTATTTCTTGCCTTGTTAAGATGGTGGGCATGTTGGAGGCAGAGCTTCAATGATGCTTGGAAAAGTATTGGATATAATTTTATTGTTCAGCAGGCTCTGAATGAATATTGAAAAGGAAAATAATGTAATATTTTATTCATTTTTTTATTTATTTTTTTATTTGACTCATGTTACATTAACAAATGAAATAAAGAAAATTTAAACAGAAGCAGATTGTTTCCATCAGCTTAAAATTATCGTACAGTTGCAGGCTGCTATAATCTGATATTAGCATTTTAGCTAATATCAGACCGATATTAATATCGGATCGGACATCCCTACTCTGAGCGGTGCTTGTGTACAGAACCTCCAAAATGAGACAATCACAGTTTGAAACTTCTTCAATAATATGTATTAAACTTTATTATATGTGTACTGTGGACAGTATGTCTTTCCTCCAATCAGAAACATGATGTATTGTTGACACTGATATCGCACGTGTTAAGTTTGTCCACATTAAAGATCATCCTCTAAATTTGATGGGGGGGGGGGAGTGTTCTTAAGGTGCATTTTTTGTTCCTGCTTTACTGATTGTATAAATTAATGACAGCTTGGTTAGACTGAATCATTGTTTAGTTTACCTCGGAGTTAAGTGGTATCTCATTGACAAATGTGACCAAGCTACAGTCAAGTACGGTGGTGGCAGTGTCTTGGTTTATGGTGCTTGAAAGCTGTCTGGTATGAGGTAAGATAACTGTCAAAAAAAAAAGTATGTGTGGGTGTCTGAATGTGTAAATGTAAAATAATAAGTGTAAAGAAATGCAGAGCTTCTTTCCCACTGACATTAGTGGGTTAACCCGGGTTTTTTTAAACACAGATTGATCCGCTAACAATTGCCATTTGGCTCCCTTCCCACTGGCAAAAATAAAGCTGGGTTTGACACCTCCAGGCCCCCCGATGCTCCATAACTTCATCATCATCACGCTAGGTTAGCATTGATGTTGTCACCTGTGCGATAGAAATCTGGAAAGTAAACAATGGACAGCAACATATAAGGAAGCCAGAAATTAGTGAGTGTGCTTTATTGTTTCTCTCTTATCTGTCCGAATACCAGAGCTGCGCCATGTTTATCGAATGTAAACAGGGCTGTTTAGATCAGACGTGGCTGGCCTAGACCTTGTGCTCAATTGTATCACGTAAATTAGCTGATCGATGCGGCTTTGTGTTCCCATTGTATGCCGATTGGAGTCGATACGTTTGAAGGCGATTATAACCGGGGTCACTTGACAAGTCCTTTAAAAAACAGTTTTAAACGGATCAGTGAGCTTTTCCCACTGCCACTAAAAGCTGATTGTTCCCGGGTTTAAATGGGTTTTTCAGCGAGTGGGAAATGGATATAAGTTTTTTTATTTGTTCCTCGCTGTCGACTCAACAAACATTGGACGTCAGATATTCGATCTGAGTTTAGAGGTTACAAATGCATGTTACAACTTTGCAAAGATACACGTACGAATCCCAGATTGGTGAGTATGAATCTACAACCAGATGAAGCTGTTACACTCCTCACCAGTTGGTGGCAGTAAAGCACATAAAAGGTTGTTCGCCAGCCATGAACTGGAAAGATAAGGCAGTGACTGCATCTTTCCAAAGCAAATATCTTTAACTTTGTCATATAAATAAAATGATGAAGTATGACGGTCAGGAATGTGGAGGGTGGGGTTACTTTTCTGTGTCACTGTATTTCTATGTCCGGTTCCCAAATAAACAAAACCAACAGAGATTGTATTTATTTACAGGCATCTTTTTAAGTCATTGATCGTCTTTGTGGTTATTTTTGTTGTTCTGTCATTTTACACCACAGTTTCAATCCTCAGTCTTTGAAAAAAACACACACATATTTGAATAATGTTAGGAAATTCATCTTGAGATAAGGTTTTTTTTCAGTAGCCTTAATTGTTTTACCAAGAAGCCATTGGAATTTTCTGCAGGCAGTTTGTCATTTTCTTCCCACCTCTTTACAAACTGTTACACATCTTACATCGTATATAAAAATGTGACCAAACTGCAATCTTGAACACCCTTTAATTACCTTCCTAAGCATCGTTTTTGGTTTTGTCATGATCCTGTAGAACATGCAAGTTATGAGCTGCACTGTTCAATAATCAAGCAAACATCCAATATGAACAAATCTAAAAGATGGCTCCAAGCTTTAATTGGACAAGAATAAAAGAAAAAAAGCCATAAAAAACTTGTAAAACAGTAAAACTTTAGATAAAAAGAGTTAATTTCTTATATTTCATTTCGGATTCCTTTACAGCATTTCAATTATAGTTTGAAATGGTTTGAAATATTTCTGTATTTCAGTCATTCTGGGAAAAATACTTATAAATTGAGTATTAGTGAAAGTGTATTAGTAGGATATTTGAGAAATGTACACTCACATGAGCGTTCATTTTCTCTATTTAACATGGTGAAAGCCCCATTGAGATCGAGGTCTCGTTTACAAGGAGGGGGGCCAGGATAATAGTCTGCAAAACGTATCAAAAGAGTTATACAAACCAAACACATTATAGGAGATAATACAATTACTATTGTATTATTACTATTTATCTGGAGCCTGTTTACCAAAGAAGTGCTATAATGTTTGGTGTATGGTTATGTCGCTGTATTTAAAAAATGTGGAATTTAGTTACCAAAGGAGAGGGTAGAAATTTATCTCACAGGTTCCTCGCTACACTTGTATGAGACTGAGGATTTTTTAAATCTGTAACATCCAATCATCCAAAAACTACAGAACCTCCTTCCAAGTTTAGATTTAAAGAGACTTATTTTTTGGTGTTGATTATGTCCTAGTATACACGTTAGTTTCCGATCTTTATGCTTTAATTTTCGACTGGTATAAGAGAAAGTAAAAAATAATGTTTATGAGCAAGACGAACAGTTATCATAAAAACATTTAAACGTGTGTTTTTAGGCTGCCAATATCTGCCCCCTACCGACTCTTTTGTGAAACTGCAAGTCTTGGTTAACACGCCTCAAGTCAAGGCGATTTTATTTACTTCTGGTTCCCGGAAAAGAATATTGAGGAATACAAAATGTATTAAAACATGGGATTATTATGTTTATATAATCTGTGTCAAAACTTAGTTCAACATCAAATATTTATTTTATTTTTTATTTTACAAACATTTTTATCCGCTCTCCGTATCTTCCGGAAATTACGTCACATGGTTTAGCAGAGGTACACTGGCGTTTGCTAGTATCCTGGTAAGTGTTAAGACGGGTAAAAAAACTACTTTAAGTGTGTTTTAATTCCTACCTTAGAACGTTATACAGTTCGACATAATGCTGTTTTGTGAGATTTGAAACATTTAGATTCACATTTCACGGGATAAGTGGTGTTAAACTAGGTTAGCATGTAAGCATATCTTTAGCAGTTCTAGCTAAAATGCTAACTTGTGTTTGTCTAATTAGAGGCAGATTTAGCCCCATTAACGTATTAATATTTTTGGGGGTGCTTTAAATATCAACATGCTGATGATTAAAAAATTACAATCTCATTTAAACCTTATTTTATTAACAGATATGTTATTATTTATCTGTAACGTTTTGACAAAGCAGAGCCGTCCAAGATGACTACAGCTGCAAGACCAACATTTGAGCCGGCGAGGGGAGGCAGGGGGAAAGGAGAGGGGGATCTAAGCGCTCTCTCCAAACAGTATTCCAGCCGAGATCTTCCAGGTCACACCAAGATTAAGTACAGGTCAGTAAATCCAACATATAGCTAATTCCGAGGATCACATTAGATATTTTGGTTTTGCGACGCATTAGCAGATGGAGGCGTGTTTCTTTTGACATTTCAAGTGATACAAAGATTTTTTTGGGGATGCTAAAATGCAAAATTTCAGACCTAATTCATGTCCCTCAATACAGCTGTTAGAATTAGTAATCCAGTGATTGCAGCTAGAATAGTATTTGCAGGCCTGCTGATGGGAACATCCCTTATAAATCAACCTCTTGTGCTCAGGCAACCCACCCAGGATGCCCCAGAGGAGGTGCGCGCTCGTGATTTCCGCAGAGAGCTGGAGGAGAGGGAGCGCGTTGTTGCACGTGAAAAGACAAGAGAGAGAGGACCCAGAGGTAACCCCCTGAAGAGCATCCCTGACACAGTCACTATTTTTTCCACGTGTTTTTTTCACATATGAGATGTGTTGTTATTGTTTGTTTTAATTTTTCCCAGAACACACCACATCATCATCTTCCTCTTCGTCATCTTCAAAGAGGCCCAGACTGGATCAAATCCCAGCAGCAAACCTTGATGCTGATGATCCTCTGACTGATGTGAGTGTGAACTGGGGATGAATATTACCATGTTAAAGTTTATCATTGTGTTCTGTGCTTTTTATTGTTATAATCTTGATTTTAAAAAGTATTTAGATATCTACTTCATTCTTTTGGGAATGGATTACTTTACTGTGATCTCTCCTCTCTGTATTTAATGCCTCACAACGGAAAAAAAAGTTCACATATGTTGGGTTCAAAAAGACATCCAACGTCTCAAGTCATATGGGCATCAGAATCATTTCTCTGTGTATATTGGCAGATGTAGTGGAGAGAAACGGATGTTTTAAGATGTTTTTAAGGGAGAAAGTAAACCTGAAAACATCATCCATGCAGACCCCCGAATACAGGTGGGTGGTAGCACTGACAGACGGCTCCCTTAAACCGGCCAATCCTATTGCTGTGAAATGTAATATAGGCGTTTCTTTAACCTGGCATAAGCCAGATTGATACGTGTAATACAATGTAAAATTTATACACGTATCAATCTGGAAAGGCTCATTGGGAACTGTTAGCAAAAGTAAAACCTGCAAGTAGTAGAATGTAAAATCTAGAGAAGCCTGCCTTGTTCGCATCAATCTTATGAAAGTGGTCTTCTGAAATACTCAGCACACAGATGCAAAACCTCCAGAGGTTTCAGATAGATTTCCAACAAAAATAAAATCCATCAGTTGAGTCTTCAGGGGTTCAGATGAAGGCAATAAAAAAAAGACTTTTGTCTCAATGCATCCATTATTTCATGATGATTTTACTAAACCAGAGTTTAACTCCTTAAGAGAAAAGCTAATAACCTGAGGATGCTGTGCTAACGTCACTAGCAACAACTAGGATGAAAATCGTACTCACTCAAGCGGTGGAATTTCCTGGAAAGTATCAATTGCAGGTAGTTTTCTTTCTCTGGTTTGTGCCTTCCTCAAAGAGACAAAAGTTGACATGAGCCACAGAAACAGGTCCGCATGTCAGCAGTGAGAATCTACAGGAGCATAAAAAGCAGAGGAGCATGAACTCGTGTTGTGTAGAGCAGGACTACACACACACACACACATATATATGTGTATATATATCCTGAGGATGCACTTTGGATTTGGTAATTTATCATTTTCTAGACTAGTTAAAAATGTTATGCCACAAAAGAAGATGTTCACTATAGTGATGAACAGTCCAATTGTTAAAAGTATAAATTCCTGAACATCTTTTATGACCTTCATCCTTTTAAGGAGGATGAAGATGAGGACTCTGAGGAAGACAGTGATGATGATGACACTGCAGCCCTCCTCGCTGAGCTGGAGAAGATCAAGAAAGAGCGAGCCGAGGAGCAAGAGCGCAAAGTAAATCTTTAGCCCTTAATGTTTCTACATGTTACTGAGCTCAATGTAAAGTTATTACTTGTATCACAAGCTCAGTTCAAGAGGAGCTGATCGTTCTCTCTTTGCGTTTTCTTTATTAGGAGCGAGAGCAGAAGGCAGAGGAGGAGCGGATTCGGATGGAAAATATCCTGAGTGGAAACCCACTGATCAATTTGGCAGGACAGCAACAACAGAGCCAACCTCAGAACACGTTTAGAGTCAAAAGGAGGCAAGTCTGTCAGATCAACTGTAGTTCACAGCATCAGTGATGCTGTCAGTGATAAAGCCTTTCCTGGCTTTATTAATATTTAGTAAGACTCCATGTTTAATCTCCTCATGTTTTATCTCTCTAGGTGGGACGATGATGTTGTGTTTAAGAACTGTGCCAAAGGAGTGGATGACGCACGAAAGGAGAAACGCTTTGTCAACGATACGCTGCGCTCTGAGTTCCACAAGAAATTTATGGAAAAATATGTCAAGTAAAATACTTGCTTTGCCCTTTATTTGTTTTTTCATTAATATACATTTCATCTCCAAGCCCCCAATGTTTAATGGTATTCATTGGCGTTGAAATGTATTAGAACCCGGAGTCAACAGGTAAACAGTTGTATATAAATGAGTTGGTGAGTTTTCTCCTTTGTTTAAACCTTGTGAAAACATTTTAAAATGTGATTTGTTTCTTTCTATTGTTTTATTTCAATAAACGAAGGCTTTGCAAAGAGGAATTTTTCTTTGAAAGTTAGAAATGTTTTTATATACCTTTTTATGGTAATGCGTTTATAGATGTTATTTTGTGTCCTTTCTAAGATTTACAGATGGGTCTAACTTTCCTGCACAGATACGAAAAACAATTACCTGTCTTAGTTAACCGATGGTAACGCTCAAATGTGCTGAGAATGGATAAAAAAACTGTCGGAACAGCAGTAAGAAGTAAAACCTATTCCTACCTGCTTCTCATTGCTCATAACTTCTAAGCTGCTGCTGTAGCTGCAGGCTTAGTGTCTCCCCCATCTCAATGCTTTATGAAAGGGGGGGGGACTTTAAGCCAAACAAATGCTAATAACTGGCATAAGAAGTTGTATCAATGTCATTTTTGTATCGTTTAATTCAGGAACGATGGGGAATGATGTGACATGGCTCCTTTGATAGAACATATTATTTATTTACCAATGATTGGTAGAGTAGCCAGAAATTTTATTCAAGTAAAAGGCTTCATTTTTTTTACTCAAAAGAGAAAAAAAAAACCAAATTAAATCTTCTAAACGTGGATCTTTTTTAAAAAGTTACTCAAGTAAATTAAACTACTATGCACCTCTGAGTACACCACCAGAGCAGTGGTGGTAGCATCATGCTGTGGGGATATTTCGTCTGTGATGAAAATTGGTAAAAATGTGAAGTTGGAATGAATTAAATTCTGGAGGTTTATCTTCTAGCACAGCAGCAACAGGGAGGTTTAGATCATAGCAAGCAGATCAATGTCCAGACATGATGTAAGACTTGAACGTAAGTATGAGATGCAGTCCGAACCCCCTAAGAATGAATTAAATAAATAAAAAATTAAATTTAAAAAATGTTTAGAATATAACTTTTCTGTTTTTGTCAAACTTTCTTTTCAAATGTTTTTTTTTTATTTATTTTTAAATATTTCAAATATTTTAATTTTTTATTTATCTTTTTTAGATTAAGTTTTATGAATGAGATTATTTCTTATTTATTACAGATCACACAATTTGAAAATAATGCAATTTGTGAAAGTCAGTCTAAAACAGAAATAACAAAATTAAATGTAAAATTTGTTAAAAAAAAAAAGCTCAAATAAAATTCTGGATATATATTACTAGGAGAAAATCTGGGAAAAAAGCAAATTTACTCTCAACACTTTTCTTATCAAGAACTCTTCCTGTTTCTTTGGGGTGCTAATTTTATTTATTATGACACATTTTGCTATTTACAAAAATTTTCATTAATTTCAATAATTATGGAGCAAAATTCACATCATAAGACCACACGGAGCATCAGCACACACTAGTTGCTGCATATTGACGTCAAAAACGATTAAGTAGCCTATATCTCATATTAAGCTATAAGTTAGGTCAGAGGGGTGATGTTTCAATAAATGAATTGATGTGATCATTTATCACAATTATTCATTACTTTTCGTTTGCATGTTTCATAAAGGTTGGTTCTTATAATTAGAAAGCTTTAGATAGCACTGAGACAGAGTTTGGTTTTATTTATCAATCGACTCCCGTTTGCTTCCGATTTCTTTATAGTTTTCTATGTAAGAAAAATATTTTGGGGAGTTTTTTTACTAGGCGGCAATTTCTCTTTGCAGCCGACAGAGGGCGCCAGCCCCCGTGCAACCCGTTCATGGCAGGGATTGGGAGGCTTCTGGGAAAAAATGGCAGCTTCCTTTTGTTTGTGAGGATTGGCTGTACTGGGAGTGGACATTTAAAGGCGGTGTTCAGCACAAACCCCGGTCTACTTCACATACTTTGGGGATCTTCCTGTTATTTATTCCCTTTCTAGGAGATGGAGAAGAGTGGGAGCATCGACAGTTTGGGCTCGAAACCCTCCTCATCCCGACAACCAAGTGTCGATTCATTGTCCAGGTAGCTATCCCTTTTTAGTTTATTGCTTTCAAGTAAGGCTAAAACTCCGTTAACTGATTCCCTACTGATTGTGGAGGCTTCATAAACGTGTTTAACTTATACTAGTTGAATGTCATATTTACAGATACATAGGCGTTGAGGGTTTTAATCCCAATAATAAAGTCGCGTCTTAAAGTGTCACGGGACGATCAGTGATTTCGGTAGTTTGGGTCACATCCGTATCAGTAACTGTTTATTTGAAACCAGTATGAGTGAGTAAGTAAACGATTTATTTAATCACATGAAATGAAATTAAATGCAAATAAAAACGCCAAACATTGCTATATATAAAGCTGTAACGCCATGGAGAATACTGCTGGGTTAACATTGACGTTTTTGTCCTGCAGATGTGTGAATTACTGAAAGTTGAGTGGAAGGAAACACTGTTTGAACGCGATTAAAGTAATATATATAATTACAGGCTTGAGAGTCTCCGGAGGAAAAGCTTACTGGTGTCATTAGCTTCACGTTTGTACAGTCAGGGATGGTTTCACATAGACAGTCACAGTTTGTTTGTTTGTTTGTTTGTTTGTTTGTTTGTTTTTAAGGCTGGTGGATCAGCCAAGCTGATCCCTAATACGTGCTGCCAGGTTTTTTTTCCTCCTTTTTGAGGGGCTGATGTTGCTTTTCTTCCGATAAAAATCACAATGATATCAAATGTTCCACAAATCTGGATTAAAAACATTTAATTTGCAAATGAAACTAAACATTAACAACAGATAGCAGATGGAGGGACTGGTAGTGCATGCGTGTATCGGATGATGCCAATAGAAGAAATAAACACTAATATTGGTCTACCTTTGGAGGCGTGTTACCTGCTGATATCTGTTCACTGTATTGTCCAAAGCCAGCAGAGCCCCCAGCTAATCGTCTCAAAGCTGTACTGGATCAATGCTGTAATGAATGCAAGCAGAGCTTCCTGTGTTTTATCCAGACTCACAGAAATAGTGATTGATTTATACACGGGTTGGACAATGAAACTGAAACACCCCTCATTTTAGTGTGGGAGGTTTCATGGCTAAATTGGACCAGCCTGGTGCCAAACTTCATTAACTGCACATTGAACCAATAAGAGCAGAGTGTGAAGGTCCAATTAGCAGGTTAAGAGCACAGTTTGGCTCAAAATATTACAATGCACACAACTTTATGGGTGACATACCAGAGTTCAAAAGAGGACAAATTGTTGCTGCACGTCTTGCTGGCGCATCTGTGACCAAGGCA
>JAUZNJ010067212.1:0-26409 GCA_034780135.1 Jordanella pulchra
GTTAGTTAGTTAGTTAGTTAGTTAGTTAGTTAGTTAGTTAGTTAGTTAGTTAGTTAGTTAGTTAGTTAGTTAGTGTTCCATGTGATGAATAAACCAAATTCCTCCTGTTCAGCAAAAGAAAAAACAGGTTTACACTCTTGTGAAAGAGAGTTACTCTCCAGCTCGAAAAGCACACTGCTACTGAGGTGCTACTTAGTCTAAAGTCGGTGTCAAGGTCCAACTTATTTATATAGCTAAGTTTAAAATATGTACGATCTTTGTGTGGATTTTGTTTTGAAGCATCACCTGTTCTGGGATTTATAAATAGGTGTTTGTGCAACCATTATTTGCAAGAACGGAGATTATTTGTGTAAGAATATTGTCAGTGCACAATACAATAACAAGGGTAACTAGAAAAGCACTCGGAGAGCACAGACCTCCGCCAAGCAGCTCGTTTGTTTGTTTGTTTGTTTCCACCCCAAAGACGATTATCCAGATCACCAAAATGTAATCATTTATCAATGATGATAATATGTCCCTTCTGTGAAAATTTTAGCAAAATCTGCCCGACACTTTTCAAGTTATTTTGAAAACAAACAAACTAACTAACGCAGATGAAAACATAACCTCCTTGGCCGAGGTAAATATTGTAGTAAGAAGGGTAAATATATACCTAACATTAATGATAATACAAAATCACTGCAGTAAAGTTATTGATCTGTAGGAGTCAGGACACAGGAATGAAGAGAGTGACAAGAGAGAGACCACTTCTGAAAGCGTGAGTTAAGCAAGGATAACCAACCTGGAAGGATATTCAATAAAAATCCACCTCAATTTCATTTTTTGGTGGAGATTCAAAACCTAGTATGTGCCCCTGGTGAAGGGGTGGAGTTACAGGCAGGCTAGTGGTGGCCAGGGCCAATCACTGGCTACCATGGTGATGATCTAAAAACTGACAGAATCTGAAAGCGTGCTGTAAAAATCCTGGTTCCAGATACCCCAGAATACCTACAGATAGGAAGGGGAGTCTAACATCAGCCAGGGAAGGACCACAGAGCCCCCTGCCACTCCCTCATTCACCCAACCCACCCACTCTGGGCCCACACCTAGGAAGCCCCACACCTAGGAAGGACAGAAATTCCCCACACAGTCACAGACAAATACCAAATACCAAAAAAAGATTACTCATAAGATCTCACCTAAAAGCAGCAGTTTTATATCTCGTTTGAGTTTTTCTTTGTCCTTTTTGAGTTCTTTTTCTATTTCCCTGGATATTCTCCGACCCGCTCTCTCCTCAGGAGACAAGTTGCAGTTGCACTCGTCCATTGTTAACCGTGTTTACCAGCTTACTACTTTGTAAAGCTGTGCTGGAGAGTTGACGGGTGAAATGAATGTAACGCAATGTTTTTCATAACTGCCAGGTAAAGAAGGAAGAAGCTAAGTCATTTTTCCAGTATGACTACATTTTGCATTCCTACCATGTTGGAGGCGGACTCTGGCTGTGATTACGCAATGGTGTGATTACTAACTGCTTTTTTTCAACCTGTGTGTTCTGGAAAATCTCCCGAAAAATGTTGGTGACTAGGAATATTAAAATAAATAGTTGCTATTTCAAATGGAATAATGAAGAGGATGAAATTAATTGTTTGGAAAAGACATGTTAAATCATAATTACATAAAATATTTGCTCTCTTAAGCTCCAAAAAGTGAGCATGACATCAAAGACAAGCAGATTACAGACACACTCAGCAATAACTCACACTGTTTGTGCTGTATCAACCTCTCGTTTCTGTCTGGTTAAACTTAACCTGATATATTTTGAAAAATACAAGAAGGTTGAAGTCATAAATGGCAAAAACGTTTTTGAAATTCTCATAAATAAGACAAAAGCTACTACCAAGCTAACTCTGCAAAACAAAACAAAACAAAAAAAAGTTATAAAGTTTCTTCTAAAGTAATAAAACAATGTAATTCCTGTAGTCATATCAAAATCATTCTTATGAACTATGCACTACCTTAAAAGATAGAACAACAAGAAAGCAGGGATAAAAATGTTATTGACTGTGGTTTCTCAGATTTTGTGTTTTATCTTTCACCGTATGACTTTCATTTGTCCAATGTCTCCTTTTTGCAGGTCTACTCTTTTGCTTCAGAAAGTGACTGAAAACTTCACTGGACCTATTTTGTCTAATATTATAGGGAAAATTTACACTTGCTCACAAGTAAACAACCACCCTTATTCCATCTTATTCCACCTATCCATCAGGATCACGTGAAGCTGGTGCCTATCCCCAGCAGTGTATGGGCGAATGGTTGGGTACATCCTGGACAGGTCACTAGTCTATCACAGCAAGTAAACATTAATAGTTAATAGCTAATTGCTACGTATTTGGTAACTGAATAATACTACTAAGTCCTGATGTTCAAATGCATAAACTACAAAACTTATAAATCCCACACCTCTTCATCATCAATGTAAAATGATCATCATTCTATACCTCTTTATTATAGAAGATAGTCAAGATGACACTTCTAGTTGTACATATTGAAGAAGATGAAGACGTAAGAGTAATGGAGATGACGATTTGCAAAAAGAGTTCAATAAAAGACAAGACTAATGAGACAGACAGAGAAAGAGAGAGAATCAGGAAAGGTACAACATGAACTAGAATGACAGAGTGGAATAACACTGAATTCATTCTGTTATGAGATGAGGTTTGTAGGCTTTACTAACAAAGTAAGCAGGCAAAGTTAAAATGGATTACTATTGGGAACTAATAAGTCTACCACATTCATTTTTAAGGATGGTTTTACAATATTACCAGGGGTTAACATCAGTAAGGGTGGGATTGTATAGATATGACTGGATGGATGTGAGGTTGTCCTTGTCTGCTTGTCAAGTTGGGTATTGCGCAGGGCCTTGGGTGCCTTTGGCTATCGGGGGCTCACATCGCCTCCTGTCCATCCTAGGCCCTGTGGGGCCAGTCTTGGACCACCCACAACTGTTATTAAGCATATTTTTCTTCTGTAAATCCTTTATACACAAGCATGCACATGCATACACACCACAGCAATTTAATTCCAGGGGATACACACCAACGCTTAAATACTAAGCTACAGCTCCAGATGTATACCACCCTGAATAATATTGTGTAATCACCATAGATTTTGGCGTCCACACACTTGTAAGGGATACCCACTGCTCTTAAAGCTTTGTTTGATATTAACCTTGGTTGTTTGTTGTCTTTTAGCTGTTATGTTCTATTTTTCTTTCTCTGTTTCATACAGGTGTGGAAACAGACTCCTAGGAGTAACTGTATATCTTCTTTTTTTGCTGTTTAGTTTTATTTTTTTGCTCTTTTCACGATCTCTTTTCTTTTTCAATCTCTTTCTTTCTCCACTTAGCTGTTCTCCCCTCTTTCTTTTTCACCTACCTCTAAATCTCTTTGTCCAGTGTATACAATTTTACTCCCTAAATAATTTTCAGTAATGTTTCATATACAAGTGGAACCCTGTGACAGAGTCATAATGGTCTGCTTGTGAAAGAAAAACTCGGCCTTTGTGAAAAGCCAGACATTGATAGAAAGCCAAGCCTGTCTATCTCCAAGAATCTGTTGTCTCAGTGTCATGATTGTAATCACCTATTTGCCAAGCAGACATTTCCCATGATTATAGAAAGTGTACAGGTTCATGCCTGCATGATGACTCAGATTTGGAATAATAGGCAAACATTTGCAGCTGGATACACCCAAACATAAATTAATGCACCCTGCCAAACTTTACTGTAACTGAAATGCCTCCTATATGTTTCTAAACATAAAGAAAAAAATATTTTGTGAAACTACCCCTGTTCTAACTACTCTTTTTGAAATGTGGTAATACTGCTGCTGCCTATCTTGGTCAGAACTCCCTTGATATTTTGGCGGACAGGTGCTCAAGTGGAAAATCACACTTTGTACGGTCCATGGAGTATTTGGAATGAGATTTATTAAAGGCATAACTTGAACTTTAATTGTATTTATGTACCTGTTTTTAAATCAATCGCCACATTCTGTCTGATGAAGATGTTTGAAAAAGTTCATCACTCTACAGGTTGAGCTCTTCACAAACTAGCAAGAAGAAGAACTTTGCTGGAGAAAGTTGATTAACATCCCACTCCTCGAAGAAGCGTTGAGCCAAAAACCCAGCACCATCTTTTGTAACTGCCACCACTTGTGATAATGGATGAGGAGAATCCAATCTCTTCTATCAATAGCGTGAATAGCGACTGGTTCCTTCATGGCCAGACCTTTGCATCCTGCCAAGCTGCTGTCCTGCATCTCCGCCTGAGAGCAAGGAAAACACCTGAGCTGAGTGCAATCATCAAGCTCTGTAAGCGACATGAAAGTTAAGATTCTACAAAGTCTTTATTGCTGTATAGTGGAATGACTGAATTTTGACAGGGGCAAATAGATCCAGGCCCTTGCCAGAGTAAGATCTTTGCTGTTGCAATTACTTAAAAGCAATGATAGGCAGTAGCGTCATTACAAGTAGCGTCGTTACTAGCTTAACTACAATTCCCAGAAGCATGGTTGTAGTGTTGCTGTTTTCTATAACAAATAGCTTTTCAGTAGGTAAGCTACTTTTGGGACCAAGTACCGGAGTAGCATCCACAGAAGCTTCAAAATACATTTTCTCAAGCATTTCTAGACCTTAAACGCATCTCTCCTGCGCATCTCCAGATGCAGATGCAGCAGGACTATGGCAGCCTTTTTAACGTTGCGTTCCTATCATCCTTGTTTTCGCCCTAGTCTGTGTATAGAAAGATTCCCGGGAGGTACCAGATCAGCTGGAGACAATGGAGAAGGAGGAGGCATGAAAGTTAAATTTAAGAACACACATGCAGCCATTTTCAGGTATTTGCTTGTTAACACAATCAGCTAAGCTAATCATCACAACTCAACCAGGAACCATCAAGAGCTAACATAGTTCTAGCCAAAACATGTCCCTTGTAAGCAAAAGAATAACCCTGTGTATTTGAATGTGTTTGTGCATGCACCCCAGCACAAATGTGGCCTGCGTTATAAATGCACATGTGTATGAAAAGAATTAATGCAGGAAAAGTTAGAAGCAGAACAATATCAGTTTGTGCAGTTTTTTGTCTTTACAAAATAAAATTGTAGTCAATTTAAATAGAGAATATTTGTGTAGATGGCAGTAGTACAAAATGGGGCTAAATATTCAATTAAATACAGTACATAGCAAGACTACACAATATAATAATAAACATGTTACTTTAGCCACTTTAAATTAGTCAATCAATAGGATGATCAAATGTTTTCAATTAAAACTAAATATTATTTTTCAAAAACTTTTTAATTGACTCACTGATAGTATCTGTGTCAGTCTGAGACTTATTGAAATTGTTGTGGTTGTAAGATGCATGGTTATCCAAAGATCTTAGAAATTAGATGTTCATTTATACCTGAATAGTAAAGTTAGATATGAAATTTCAACATACGTATTGGTTTTGTTGAGAGAGAAGAGATTGATAAACAATTGAACTCATCTGATCTGTTTCTCACTGTTTCTTTGATCAGTAGATAGCAATGATTAGACTGAAGAAAGTTCGATTTAAAAAAAGAAGTTTTGATGTAGCTAAGCTACTTTTATTATTTTGTTGTAGCTTAGCTTGCTACATTTCTCTGTTGGGTAGTTTTAGTGTAATGAAGCCTTATTTAATGTAGAATAACTTGTAGTTTAACAGGGAACCAGACCCACTCACCCACCTGGGGGACAGCAACAAAAGTAAAAAGAAAATGTATTTACTAATTTAACCTTAATTGGGAATTTTTCTCTGGGTGAGGAGACTTAGTAGTATTAGTATTAGTTCAATACTAATTGGCTAATTAAAAAGGAGTTCATTGAAACTGTGTTGCCGCTGCTTTTGTGACAAACATTCAAGTTGTGTGTTTTTAATGTTAAAACTACCATTGAAAAGCCAGTCCAAATGTCCATCCATACAGGTAGTGTTGAGTTAATAAGACCTGGTAAAACAGTAAATAGTTAAATAATCAATTTATAACCAAACCACTTAAATTACACAACATTCTCATTACATTTGATTATCAAAGAGTCTTTTAGGATGAATCCCCTCATGTCTGTTAACTACTAGCTTAATTACAGAATATTTCGAAACAATTACCTAAGGGTATTGATTAAGCAAATCATTTCATAAAATATTATTTTACAAAATGTTTTATTTACCTCTTGAAATTACATTGTGAATTGGTCTGAAAATATTCCAATAAATGAGTTAAAAGCTAATTTGACCTCATTCAAAATTCTTCAAGATAAACTTTGGTTCTCAAACATAAATCCATGCCAAGCTGTGATACCATTGCATCATTTTATTGATTATGGGTTTCAACCATGTTTTTCCTTCTTTTTTGTATACATAGTAGTTTAGTTTAAATAGGTATCAGTTGTGATACTTTAATATATTTATTATCCACTCCGATGGGGGTGGTAAATATGTTATTCACTCAAATCTTATTCGGACTTCACAAATTGTTTATAAACACATGCCCTACTGGCTATGTGTTAGAAAAATAACTGACAGTGTGAATCGCGCTCAAATAATGGTCAAACAGATAATTTTGCACATATATTGAATAAATTCACCACAACTTCCAAAAAAAAAAGTTTATTAACAACAATCATTCAGCTCCAAGTCAAACATTTTTTCGCTTAACACTCTTGACTAAAAAAGAAAAAAAATAGGGAAACTCTACTAAAACTCAGCGACTATGTGCAAAGAAGAAAAACATGGTTGAAAACCATGCAATGACATCAGTTTTAGCTGTTGTTGATGGGTTTTATGTTTGAGAACCAAAGTTTATTTTATAAGAATCTGGAATGTGATCAATTAGCTTTTGGCTAATTTAGAGCAATTGGGATGTTTTCAAACCAATTCAAAATGCAAATCCAGGAGGTGTATAAAACATTATTAGGCCAAATAATGTTTTATTCAATGGTTTGCTTAATCAGACATCAATAACCTGTAGTTAATTGATTCTTAATCTTCTTTAAGTGAGCTAGCAGTTAGCAGAAATGAGGATTCCATTAAAAGACTTTTGGTCATAATTTGGTCATCAAAATGTAATGAGCCAATGACAGAACACATAAAATCTTTACGTTATATCAGTGTTTAAACCCTTAGTGAACTTTATAGCAGCTCAAAACATATTTCTGATGTACCATGCCGTCTGTTAGCTTTGTTTTTACTCAAAAGTAAACACATTAAATGATCAAAATCATCAAAGATCTTATGTTTTAGCTAGAACCATTGTCCCATATCTCTATCCAAGTCCACTTCAAGGTTTGAGTTTTCTCCAGCAGTTTGCATTCTAGCATGGCAGACTCACAGCAGAGGGGGGTTCCTTTGTCCCATTGTGCCTCACATCAAGGTAAGCTCTCTCCTCCTCCTATGTAAGGAGGAGAAACTATGCAAGGTTCCTGAAACTCAAAGATATGTTGCAACTGTCTGTTTTGCAGGAGTTCAGTTCTGAAATGTCAAACATCATCACTTAGCTTCAGGCCCTTCAGGTCTCTCCTGGTTTTCATGTTGTTTCTTTCAATGTGAACCTCACCAGGTAGTTTCACAAAAGAGGTAGAGCTCTTTGTTTCTTGGACTTTTGTGCTTTCACACAGTGGAGGGTGCAGCAAGGCACACATCTGTGGGAGGTGTCCTGTGGAGTTACCTGAGCTGGAGTGGTTTGCAAAGCAAATTCCAGAGCAACACTGAGCACTATAACATTTCAAAAACATCCCAGTCTCCACTGTCGTGTACAAATCTAAAACAGCATCTGCCTCTATGGGGCAGTAAACCATTGTCTTAGTGTCTTTTCAAGAACCGAGTTTGTATGCATGTGTGCATTTTGGCTTTTGAAAGGTCATACCACCTACTAGTGGTGCGTTAGGGAAATGACATAGTTTTTATGTTTTTACTAGGTTAGTGCTCATGGGGATCATCATTAAAACATTGTTACGAAGGGGAAAATACATGCTTTTAAAAAATTGCTTTTAAATCCACAGATTTCATATTTATCATGGGACTTTAGCTAAGCTTTTTGAAATCCATTTGCCTGTTTAGTCTTTTATTTAAATCATGCAGACAACCAGACTGGATGATGCTGCCACCACCATCTTTCACTGAGGACAGGTGTGTTCTGCTAGAGATGCAGAGTTAGTTTACCACCAAACTTGGAGGTTTGTATTCAGGTCAAAAAAATAAAATTTTACTTAGTTTTAAAGTTTGCAAATGAGATTTTGTGGTTCTATTTAAACATTAGCTTTCTTCTATCTGGTCTATAAACATGGGAGAATGCAAAAAAACAGAATTGACCTGTCAAGAGACTCTCTCACCTGAGTTATGGATCTTCAGAATTACTGTAGACCTCTTGGCAACTTATTTTTCCTTGTAAGACTAGCAAGTGGAGGTGGGAAGCCTCTTCTTTTCCTATTGTAAATAATTCTGGTTGGTTTTCATAAGCTAATCATGCTTTAATTTTCTCTACAACTCAAGCTTTGACCCATCAAATATGTTTCCAGACAGATGCATAGTTGCATGTATACTGAGATAAAATTTCTCAGAGGTGGATGAGGTAAATGATTTGAATCATCTTAGGGTATTTAAATAAAACACATTCCAAACATTCATTTTATTATAAAAACTTGATCAGACAGTATTATTATCCTGCAACTTAACAATTGTTTACTCCCGGTTCTTTGTGTGGGTTTTAAAAATGAAATTACAATAAAGTATGCAGATATTTTTATAACGTTACAAAATGTGGATTTTTCAAGGTTTCTGAGAACATTTAAAATGTTTGCAATCCTGTACATCAATTATTCCGTGAGCAGGATTTTGTAAACAAAACCATTTTCTTAAACTCTTATTTTCATCACAGTTATATCGCAAAAACTAGAAAGTGTGGTCATTAAAGACAGAATGAGAACAACTATAACTTAGCTGAAGAACAATGCCACCAATTTTACAATATCATCAATTGAAAAACTGTAGTAACCAGAGGATATTACCAAAGAAACCACACAAGGATTATTTGAGAGATCTCACCCAAAGGCTGCAGCTTTGGCTCCAAATTATTTTCGTTTTCTTTTTTTAGTTGTCTGTTTCTCTGAGTATCCTTTGGCTCTCTTTTTCCTTAGGAGAGATGTTTCATGACTCAACTATTGTTGTTCAAGTTAATCAGGTGCTTTCAGAAGCCATGTGCCACTGCTGTCCTGGATGGGTGTGATGAGTGTATTATATGTGTCCCTGTCAGGTAAACCTACACATGTCACTGCAGGTAGCAATGTTGGTTTGTTATTCATTCTGAAACAACCAGTAAAATGTATTTTAGTACTGTGCACGAGATGGGTTCTGAATGCTTTTTGTTATGATAAATACCTGCCAATGTTTTTAGGGGTGTGCAAGAAAATATTTTGGCATGAAATGTTTCTTTTTCAACTGCAGAGATAAACTGTATGCACCTCTGATAAATATTTAGTATAACATTCAAAATGTAATTGATAACTGTGCTGTTTCTCTTTTCTTCGATAGAAGAAGGTGAAAAGTGAGGACACAAAAACTGTTACTGGCATGGGTTGGTGCAACCTGGCCATCACAGGTTTCAATCCTGCCCCTTTGACCTTTGCCACATGTCTCAATTCCTCTCTTGCAACCCGATTTCTGCCAGTGTACTTTCAAACAAAGGCCACTAGTGCCATAAAGATGTTAAACATGTTCCTTCTTAAAAAATATATTGAAAAGTTTCTGAACAGTCTTTCAATAAATAGTAAGTAAAACCAAAAACTGAAACGGATCTGTAATATACAGAATTTACAACAAAAGTAAATCCAGTTTTCACAGTACATGACACAATGACATACGTATATATACATATATCTATAATGAAGGTAGCAAGGACAAGAGCAATTAGGAAAATTTTGTTTTCTTTTGCAAAAAATATTAACATTGGTCATGATAAAATAAAACATGGAATAAAACATTTCCCTCTATTCTTGTGCTCAAAGGTAGGAACTGTGGCATTCCTATTCAATAAAACATTTATTGAAATTGTTGGATCATGCAATTTTATGATTCTAAATAGAAAGTGAAAACTCCATCCTTGGTTATATTAGGACCTAAAAAAGGCAGCATTAAAAGGAAAGTTGTCTTTGATCTGAAGACAACTTGGAGGTTTTCTTTGAAAAATCATGTCTTCTTTCTGGTTTATAAAAGTCCTGATATTTTCAAATGTTCTTCTAAGATTGTGTCTTTTACTGATGCAAAGACAAACCGGATATTCTTAGTGTCTGTAGCACAGGTGAAGTGTGTGTAGAGGGGTTTATCCTTGTCTTTGTAACACTGGATGAACATCTGCTGGATGAACAACTTTGCAGATTCAGCATCACCTTGACTTCCTGTAAGAGTGAGCGTAGTTCAACATCAGCATTGAAGGGCACCTTCCAAATCATCTACATTTTAGAATAATATGCAACAGGAAAAGTAGAAATCACATGAATCCCATGCTTCACTGTCTAACATGAGTTTGTCATTTTAAACCTACAAGAGAAAAAGTAACATTTATCAGCTGATTTAATCAGCTCTTATCAAGAGCTTTTTTCTTATGTGCACATATGTGGCATTTCATGGTTGATTGATTTATGTAAAATAAAGCATAAATTCCCTTTCAGTCATTATTAAATAATATTTTGTTGGACTTTTACTACAGTTGCATATAACGTCACTGACCCAGCACGTTCTCTGTACTGAAAAAATAAAATCATTTTAAAATACTTTTTTATCAGTTTTCTTTCAAACAAGTCTGTTTTAACAAGATTTCCTATCCCAACAGGATTTCCTACAACAGTAAATCAAGAATAAAAAAAGGTAAATTTATGGGGCGTGCAGGTGGCGCAAGGGTTAGCACGCACGACCCATGTATGGAGGCCTTAGTCCTCGACGCAGGCGACCCAGGTTCGAATCCAGCTTGTGGTCCTTTCCCGCATGTCTCTCCCCCTCTCTCATACCCCCTTTCCTGTCAGCCTACTGTCAGAAAAACGAGGTAAATTTATGTCTGAGTTTCAATTTGGTTGTTGTTTTATTTAACAGGATATTATCTCAGTAAAATAAAACAAAATGAAAGGGGTATGTAAGATGATATATATATATATATTTATATATATATATATGTATATATATATAAACCTCCTTGTGAAGGAGCCTGGTTCAGTGTGAGCCACCATCTGTCACAACCTAAGGAGTACTTGACAAGAGAGAAAACATACAAATTGCTGGTATCTATTTCCAGCAGGTGTTCAAGTCACAGGATCCCTTCTCCATCGTAAGGTTCCTGCTAGTCCCTACTTAGCTCATTGCGGCACAGCTCTAATCCCTTAAAAGGCATTTCAATTCATATCAGACAATGAAACTGTTCCTTGGTAATTCATGGTCGGATGTGGATCCAACAGTGCAGAGTTGTGCTATAAAACTCAATGTAAGGAGAACACTAATCACAACTGGGTAAGGGGCAGTGGCTTTTCACAGCATTCACATTATACAAAAAAATATATATATCTACAACTGTAAATCATTGCGTGCATGACCCATTGTGTACATTTTCTTTCTAGTAGTACTTTGGTCCTTGGGTTGGGTGTTTAAAGTGCTTTATAAATACATTTGGTATTGTATATGACCATGATAGCAAGTAAGCCCTAGGTAGTATTAGAGCTCACCATCACATGTCTTTCAAACACCTGCAGCCTTCTCTGTCTCCTTTTTTTACTTTGTCTTACAAAAGCTATATGTATGTTGTTGTGTTTGTATTACAAAAAGTTACTCATTTTTGAGTGTGAACCCCCTTGCTTTTGGTGATCCCACACACAGTAAGAGCTCAAAGAATTGTACTAAATCACCTGTCCTTTTGCAAACACTTTCCACGGGATCCAATTTCCCGAAGGATACCTCAAAGAATTCAAATTGAACTACAGGTATCAATCTGGCTTATGTCATGTTAGGAAGACTTTACCAAATATTTGATCTGCTATCTTGTTAGAAGCCCCTATTATTGCCTCATTAATCAATTAAGATTTGAGTTTAGATATACATTTTCCATGTAGTTGAAATATTTGGAATTAATAATTTGATAGGCTAAAATTAAGTTTGGAACATTGGGGATATGAAAAAATGAATGTCACAAGTGGGGGCCCTTATCAAGTCATTTTGTCTAGAGCCAAGCTTAGGCTGTCAGCAGGCCTGCCTGTGACCTTTGTCTGGGAGTGTCTACCCCATGCTTGTTTTAGTACATGGTTTGTTGGAAACGGTAAATATGAATCAAAAATGACACATGTGACAGAGTTCTTTTAACCATGATTCAATGTTTTTTAGACTCTAGAAGCAAAGAAATAAATGCAAGCCTGTATATACACAGATAAACTGTAGAGAAATGCCATAATTTACCATTGTAGTGTGGGAAGTATGTTGCCAGGTGTGATGTTTTGATTTTCTCTTCTAGAAGGTCTTTTTTATTCAGAAAAAGGATTGTGGAGGACTTCTGAAACCATATGGATGAAATGATCGTCCTAAACAGTGCAAGACTCTCAACTAGTCGATTCTAAAACACAAAGGATTACAGTTACAACAAGTTCTAAGAACAACCTGTTTAAAAGTGTAAAGCTAAGAGCAAAGCATGAAGACACCATAGAAGTAGAACTTACATCCCTCACACTCTCATGAAGAACTTGATCGTATTCACTGAGTGCTGCCAGAAATATGATGGAGGTGACATCTTCAAAGCAGTGAATCCACTTCTTTCTTTCTGAGCGCTGGCCACCCACATCGACCACCCTATAAACACATATATATATATATTTCAGAGATAAAACAATTCTTTATGGGAGTTTTATTTTAGTAGTAAATGGGAATCATACCTGAAGATGAATGGCTTCATGTCAAATGGGTACTCTATTATACCAATGGTGGGAGCCCTGGCCCTCAAGATATCCTGCAAATTTGGAATATAATCTGGGGCTGAGATTCTGCTTATATCACAGAGGTAACTGTAGGGTAAAAAGAGAATAAACAAATCTTGTAAAATATGAGAACGTAAACATCAAGAATAACTCTGTTCAGTTCAGTTATGTAATACTGTATTTATATGTACAATTTAGAGAGGAAACCATTATCCATAATAGCATAATCTTTTTCTCTCAATTTCTTCAATTATACAGATTGATTATAGGTAATGTACACATGCTCCATTTTTATATTAGCTATCAAACAATGTTGTAAAGTTCAGGTCAGATCGAGTCACTAACTTGCAGCATTTATTCCTCCTGTACAAACGTGTAGCAACATCAGACTAGAATTTGAATCGTGCTGATCGCCTAACAACAATCAATTATATATAGCAGCTATACGCCACAACCAATGGTGGGTAGTAACTAGTTACATTTACTTAGTTGATTGACTAAATATTTTGAAAAAGGGACTTAAAGGGACTTTTGGGAGTGTGTGTATCCTATTATCTTATTTTAAGGAATCAGTATTCAAGGATCAAAGAATAGAGAGTTATCAACAGCGTTTGATGCCATGTGGGAGGCAGATTAATGTGCTGCTGTTTTGCAGCTCTTACAGAACAGCTGTTTGAGAGCATTTAGTGCAGAAAACATGTAATATTTAGTACACATTTAGATCTTGATTCCACATTTCACATACAGTAGTAGCACATTATACATCAGGCATACATTATAAAATTGTGAACTTTGCAATAACTACAATAACTAAGTTGCGTGCATAGGGCATTTTACTATAAAGTTCTTGTATTCTATATAACTTTATATGCAACAACGTTTTACAATAAATTGTTCATTCCCATTGAAATATTTGAAGCCTCCTTTGGACAATATGTTTTCTTAATCACATTTTTACTACAATCAGGAGCATAAAATAAAACATGTTACTGAATGCATACCTGTGCACAATGCACAGTTACGTTTTGTTGTATGTTTAATGATATAAAGATTGTCTGCCGTCCCGCTGCATTACTTTGTGCCAGCCTTGATGGACTCTTGTTCTTTATTGATATTACTCTACTATTGTTATTTCTAATGGCCAAAATATTTCTGATTGCGCACAGAATCTTTCCCAGCCGTCTGTCAGTCTCCCAACGAGGCAAAAGCACAAAAAAGGTGAATTGCAAACACATGCACCTCTTTTGAAGATCCTCTCTGCATATACAAGCATGTTTGCACATGGTTTGAGACTCTCAAAGTGACTATCAGCCCTATGGTGTTTATTTTTGCAATTTTCAAACAGTTTAAGGTGGTGTCTTCAATCTTTTAAAAATTGTACCTTGTGATGATCCAGCTCTATCTATTTTTGTTCGGAAATCTTACCTGATTTACATAAATTTTCCCTTGTAAGCTTGCATGCAGTTATTTACTACTGAAGGAACAATAAACTTCTTTAAACACATGAAGATCATGAAAACGATGAATTCAGAAGCAACAAAGATACAGTATTATAAAATGGCTCTACCTTCATCCTTTTTTACTGTCCTAATTAGAAATGATTTATTCTCCACAGCAGCGTCTGTTAATTTTAATTAATATGCAGAAGTTGTACAGACTTTGAGGATGTTTGTTTTTGAGCTATATTTCTGTCTATTGATACAGCAACATTTTTCTCTTTTTTTATATACATAACATTGTGTATGTATTTGTGTTCTTCTACAAAAATATTTCAGTGGACCTCAGTAGTTTTTTAAAGTCTTGCTACAACCCTGCGTTCACCTTATGAGCCTTAATGCTGCTGCATCAGCAGGTGCCTGAATGTTTGCTGTTGAATTTAATCACTGTAACCTGTAATGATAACTTGTAAAATCAAGGCTACGTTAATAGACCAAAGAAAATGTTTCATTAGGCCCAACTTTTTGAGAGTTTTCAGTTATGACTATTTGTAAGAAACTGAACAGTGTGATAACTTGTCAAAACAATTGCACTTTTACCAGAATGATTTCTGTAGCCCATGTGAATTAATATATTTGTTGATAAGGTGTTTTTATTTACTTAGTGAATGTGTGCAATGCAAATCCAGAAGTTACGTCCAGTTCTCTATGACGATCCCAATTTGAGGATCACACATGTTTGGTTTCAGAAGGGAATTAATATGGCCGACACTCCGTAGGCACACGAAACCGGAGTGAGAAGTGGGTAGGGCGAGGGAGTAGCCATCAATTGGGAAAGGCCTTTACTACAGACGTGTCCTTACCCTAAACACCTGAATTAAATAGCTAAACTACCAAACTAGTAGCAGATCCGCTCTGCTAATGAGCTCATATTAGAATCCGGTGCATTCAATCAGAGACTTTCCACATAACATATGTTAGCTACAGAAAAAATGCAAGCATTTAGAAATAATTTTGATAATCCTTTCTGACCCAAAAAGGAAAACATCCACTATGATTTATTGTGAAAGAGAGAAAAACAGTTGTGTTATTTTATTCAATGTGTTCACCTATCAAGTTTCAGCTAGAAAGGGTATAACACTTTAATCAATTGCTTTCAAATTTTCTTTAAACACAATCTTGTCACATTCAACTGCACACTGAAAATAAGAAAATCTGGTGGAGTTATTGACCCAAGATGTAAGTAGAAAATCTATAAAAACAGTTCCACTGTAAAATCAAAAGGAAACATTTATCTAAAAAAAAAAAAAGAAACGATCTAGGAAAGTTCAGTTTAGGCAACTGGACGTGTAGTTTTCTAAAAGATGTTTCGCCTCTCATCTAAGAGACTTCATCAGTTCTGGCAGAACTTGCAGAAGTCAGATGCAGAGTTGCAGAACTGATGAAGTCTCTTAGATGAGAGGCGAAACGTCTTCCAGAAAACTACACGTCCAGTTGCCTAAACTGAACTTTCCTAGCTTGACCATGACCTGGATGACTGAGAACCTTCACCGATAAAATGACTGCTTAATTTTATAGATGCCAGAATGCGCTGTAAAATATAGTGAGCATAAAAACTGAAAAAGCTTACTATTTGGCAGAGTCTGACAGCTGAAACTCTCTCCTCCGGTTGTAGCATCTTTGCACTCCAAGGTCATTCCATACTCGCTCAATGGCATCACCTTGCCAGGGCATTAAAGTAAACACCTTGGTTGAATCCACATGGCTCAGTTTTTCAGCATATTTCTGAACAGAAAGAAACGTCAAGGACCGACTTAACTAAAAGCAGTTTTTGCATTAGGTATTCAACATCTTTTGCACAAGTGTTTCAAACATGATCAACAAGCTCTCACTTTTAAGATATAGCTGTTCAAAAATGTAATAACATGTTATTACTTTCATCGTCCAAAGAGTAATCTGCCTCCATTTTCCCATTAACTTAACTGAAGTTGATGCTTGTTTGGGTTTTTCAGTATCTGTTATTCCCTTGTTCTTTTATTCTTCAATAAAATGGTCTGGCTGGTTTGTATCTTCATATCAGGACAACCTTTGATATGGATTGTAAATTGATGTCTGAGAGGAATCGTGATGCTGTTCAGCTTAAATCAAACACAATCAGCGTTGGCTTTTTTTTTTTTTTTCAAAATAAACATGAATATGGGTCATAGGTGATGTGATGGAGACTCTTTTGTTTTATTTTGTTTTATTTTTTTTAACAAAATCTTTGGATGCAAAGGGAAGTACCCAAGTTTCAAATACCATTATGTACATATGCAACCTTTACAAATGTGACCTCAAGCAATTTTCCATGCATTTTTTTCATTACCCTCCTGTTTCTTTCCTGTTGATATTCCAACAAAGATCCAACAATATCAGAGGGTAAATTTGAGTGTGTGAGTGTACAAATTCTTACAATGTTTTGGTGATCAATATAGTCAATCTTAAGAGTCCTCATGGCTTCAATCAGTGCCTGGATGGCTGTGATGATATTCTGATACACCAGATTTGTAAAATTTCTTCTGTCCGATTCACTGTATCCTCTGCCATGGATGATCCTCATCTGTTTGATAAAGGTACTCTTCCCGCTTTCACTGGTCCCTGGAAAAATGTAGAAAATACAAAAAAAAAAAAAATACAAATACAAAAAAAAAAAAAAAAAAGAAAATACAAAAGACTTTTCACTAACAAAAACTTTGTGCATAAAATGTAGGATCCTTTGACTTTATTTGATTTCACTGCCGCTGCAATCTTTCAGGATGGTGTTTTTCAATCCTGATCCAGAAGGCAAGCTGTCCTGCATGTTTTAAATGTTGTTTTAATTCTAACCTAAAGTTATTACTTTACTTTAATGTTGTTTTAGGAGGTCTGATTCACATGATTTCAGCAGAAAGTGGAAGCAAATCCTATAAATTTTGAAAAAGATGGCAGCATGACACATTTTATTGCAGTTACAGATGTTACAAAAGACAAGTTTGACAATTTTGGCCATATTTCTTTGTTAAAATTTAATAGTACAAAGTAGAATAGAAGTGACGTTACATCATATCACGTGACCCAAGGAGGTGCTGTTGTGGATTCTCCTTACTGGTTACTTCTCTGAAAACCCTAACTTCACAGGACTCCTACTAAAGTTACAACATTGATATCTAAACCTAAAGAAGTCTCTGGTAAAATATGTTTTATTTTTAAGTCCGACTTAAACCATATTTCAACAACTGTTCATTTCAGTAACCTGATATGTCTCTCAAAGTATTTTATCAGTATTTTATCTATATACACACACCAATTAATTTATAATTGGAAACAGATGACACATCTATAAACTAGAATATTGTCATTTTTTTCTTTAATAAATAGCTCCAACTCTGTCGAATTAGTTGGAAAATTTCTGAAAATAACAGTAATCAACTTGCGAAAGCTTCTCAATTTGATTTAGATGTGAATCTTGACTGAAACATTATTACACAGTGGTCTCACACTCCAGTACTTTATGGCCAGTGACACATTAACTTGTGTAAAGTATGCTTCAACACACTTGAGCCAAACATTAGCTCATTAGCAGAGCCCTGTAGAGCTTGACTGCACATCAGTGATTCAGTTTAGAATAGAATAGAATAGAATAGAATAGAATAGAATAGAATAGAATAGAATAGAATAGAAGAGAAAAGAATAGAATTCAACTTTATTGTCATTGCACTGTCGCAAGTACAAGCAATGAAATCTAGTTTGCATCCAGAAGTGCAATACAGGATATAGATGTTTATTTACAGGTGTAAATGGATGATTAAAAGAATAAAATTTTCTGTATAAATATAATATAAATATGGGAGCTATATGCACATATTATACAGATTATGCAGATTAATCAGAATATACAGGAATGTTAGGAATGGATTGTATATGTATTAGAAAGTTTATATACAATATAGATAATGGTACAAAAGGGTTATAGATTATATACAGATTATGTACGTGTGTGGGGGGAACAGTTCGTGACGTGTGTGTGTGAGTGTTTAGGTACTTGACTGGGTGTGAAAAATTACTTGACACAAATGATAAGATTTTGAGACCACATCCAGCACATATCTTTGATTTAAACCGCTTGAATGGTCTTCAGTCTACATGTTAAGGGTAGATGTTCTAGTTGAGGGAGAAATGTGGTGAAGGGCCTTTGTAAGATCTTCAAAGTTAATGATATTGCTTAATAACCTTGCTTTAGACCTTTCTAGTGTATTTCTTAAATGTCAAATTGTGCCTTTATATACATTTTTCAAACAAACCTCCAAGGAATTAACAGAATAGATGTATTGAAACTGAGATGAATTTCCGCACAGATGGATTCTGTTTACAAACTAAAACTAAGATGAAGATCGATGCACTAAATACATGGCAATTCTTGATGAAAACCAATTAAAGGCTTCTTTAAACTTGACAAATATGTACTATGTTTTGTGTGACAGAATATGGAAAAGTTAAAGAGCATGGCACCTGTTACTTGTTGGTGTTTATTGTGAAATTTTAGCTTCGAGTTGGAAAAGTTGATGTATTTAAAAAACTTTGACACAGGCCAAATGTTATTGGCTAGATGACTGGGGCACCGCAGCTTTCCCCAGTTTACAGTAGTCAGTATCAAAATTAATCCAAAGAATTACTTAAATGGCCACAAATTTCAATCTTACTAATGTAAAAGGTCACTAATACAGAGTCAGAAATGACAACTAATGTAGCTCAAATTGCCATTAGTGCTGATAGAAGGTTGCCAGGATGCAGAATTTTTCCCAGATTGTTGCATAAAGAACTGTATAGCTGACTTCTGACACTAAAAGTAACAACACGGGGTACATAAGCATCAGAACTCCACCACAGAGACGCAGAACTCGGTCTGGTCTGGTAACCTATGTTTGTTTTAAAACAGAGGATTTGGTATTATGGCATCTCTTACCAAGGAAACAAATGGAAGGAAAATTAACTTTGTGATGCAAACAGGCTGGTGGAGTTAATGTGATGGTTTGGGCAATTGTCTTCTGGGACAAATTGATCCTTCACACCATGTGAATGGTGATTTGACACATTCCATCTAATTAACATTATGGCCATACCACACACACCCTTCTATTAAGAAAAAACTGGTTCAGGAATGGTTTGACAAGCACAGCAGCAAGCTTTAGGTGTTGAGTTGGTCTCCCTCCATTCAAGGATCTCTGGAATGTGCTCTATGCACAGTTCTTAAAACCCAACTCTCAACTTATATGATATGAAAGATGGTGTCGGAACCATCCCGGTCCCAGATACCCCGCCATAGCTTCAGAGATCAAATAGAGTCAAAGTCTTAACTCATCAGGATGATTTGGAAGGAAAGTCAGAAAGGTCTGTGTTTTATCTGAATATTATTTTACTGTTCAATCTAAAAGGTAAAATAAGTTTGTCTTTGATAAGTAAAAAGATCAGTAAATGTGAAAATCCATTTGGATTTAAATGATCCTAATGCAGGCAGCATGAGGCAGATTCAAGTGTCAAAGACAAAAACTGTAACAAAATACATGCTGAAAACAGAGAGACACACAAAAAGATAACAATAATAAACCTCTGAAAACTTGGGGCAATTATTAATGGATTAAAAGTGGTAAAGTTAGTATTATGAAGCAGAGAAAAAAACTGAGATTTTTGAAAAAAAGGTTGATGATTTGGCAAAAATGAAAAGAGAAAAAGTAAATTTAAAAATAAGGATGCAGTTGTATAACAAAAACTGTCAGACTTATTTAAAGAATTTGGCTAGATTACTGTAATATCTGAAAACAATAGACACCAAAATACATCATTACCAGGACTTTACCTAGAAGCAGCAGTTTCACCTCCCGTTTGCGTTTTTGTTTGTCCATTTTAAGTTGTTTGTTTATTTCTTTGCATGTCCTCTGACGTTCTTTCTCCTCAGAAGACAGGTTGCAGCACACGTCCATTGTTGACCAAGTTTACTAACTATGGGTGGTAAAACTGTTCCGGAGATAACGACTAAATGAAGGTAGTTTGATGTTTGAAAATCAGACAGGTAAAGAAGGAAGAGGTGAATTTTTCTGAATTGTTTTTCCAGTTTGTCCACATTTTGTTTGCCAGCCATGCAGGGGGTGGGTTCTGACTAAAAAGGCAGCGCCGCAACTTTTTCTTTCAATGTGTTCAGGAAAATCTGTTGGAGACCAGACAGGTGTTTTATAAAATTGACTAAGTTACTAATCCAGGTTTATGACTCAGTAAACCAAATATGGTAGGAACCATTAGAGCCGACTGAGTCCAAATTGTGTGTCTTCTTTGTTGAATTCAGCACAAGGATTTGTTTATGACAAATTGTTTATTTAACAGAATCAAATTACTTTAATAATCCCAGAGGGAAATTACTTAAACTTAACGCATGGTTCCATCAAAAATGGAAACAAATTATGCTACATTTCACAAAATAATTCAGTTCAAGTCAAAATACTTTATTTATCCCAAAGGGAAATTAAATGTAGTAAGTCATATTTTTGTTTTCTCTTAACCAGTTGTTATAGGTGTTGATAGCTGTGGGCAGGAAGGATCGTCCCTTCTTGTAGACGGCTTCACAGTTATATCTTCAGTCTAGTTTGTTGTCCAGGTGAACTCAGAGGTATCATTACCTCCACATGTAGAGTCATCAAAGTATTTCTGCAGGTAACATGATTCTGTCTGTACTAGAAGTCAGCGGTGTGGAGAGTAAAAGAAATGGTGAGAGTACTGTCCCATGTGGTGCTCCTATGCTGCTGATTACTTGATCAAACAGTTGACCCTTCAGTGGTCTGTTTTTCAGGTAGTCTTTGATCCAGGCAATGGCTGGTGCCTCCACCTGAGTCTTCTGGACTTTCCCACAAAGTAGGTCCAGCTGGATCATGTTGAATACACTGGAGGAATCAAAGAAGATGATCCTCAATGTGCTTTCTGCCTTGTCTAAATGACAGTGGGTTTTTTTGTGGCAGCTGTATGATGGCATCGTCAACTCTAATTCCATGGCAATAAGCAAACTGCAGGGCATCCTGATAGCTGCTGGTTTATTTGCTGAGGTGAACCAACAGAAGTCTCTCTAGGTTTTCATGATGCGGTGTTTAAGCCACATGTCAGAAAGGCTAGAACAGCGACTCCATTCTGACACATCTTGCAACTGAAGTCATGTAGGAAACTGCATCTGGTTTAATGCTCTCTTTTGCCAGTGGCTGATGGCCACGTAAGGTCAGCTGAAGCTACGGAAGTACGTAAGCCAAATACCTCCAGAAAAGAGTCTGGACTCACAGGAATGAGTCAGACTATACCAGCCTACTATTCAAAAAGCTAAACGTAGTGTTTTCCTGCAATCAAACCAAGTGAACGTAGTGTGTGTGAAGCAGTCTGTTGAAAAAGACATCAAGCCAGTTCTCGCCAATCCATGGAACAGCCAGGTTCAATTGCTGTTTTTCAGAGGAGCCGCCAGAAGGTGGCCAAGCCAAACTGTGAAGAAGACCGCCTGAAGCTGCTGTCCTGCCTGATGACATCCCATGTCCACCTGCCATCGTTTCCTACCTCACTCCGCCAAGGAGCAACAGCTAATGGTTAACACACATGCTCAGGAAGATCCATACATGCACAGGATGTACATGTGTGGACTGGGCTGTGCATGTATGAATCTTGTCCTGTGCATCTGTGCATTTTTTTTTCTTGTGGGATTTTGTCCCATGCATCTATGGATCACATATGTGAGTTAATGAATATTTAGACTCTTCTAGCTCCATAAATAATTCTGTTCATCCAGCCATTATGGTTTGTAGTCATTTAACATGAACTGATTAACTCCTACTCTCCAATTTTTCCAATACCTGCACAGTTGTAACCTGCACATTTGAGCCAAGTGCATACTTCATAGAGGGGTGAAAGGTGTAGTGGGAATATTAAGACAGCACCATTTTATACATTTTATAGCTGCTTTTCTTGCTCTACCCAATATTCTGGTAGACTCTAGAGGGGAGTGAAGGGAACAGTCAGCAAGCATACAACACCATGCAATATGCATACCCAGAAATTATTGTTATTTCCAAGGCTACATCAAGCTTTAGCTCCTACCTACTGTTCCTAGCTCCTATCCCTTCACCTTTTTTGGGTCAACAGTAAAAACACATTCTAGGATAGGAAAGGAACTCAGTACTGCTGTGCTGAATCCAGACAGCCTTACTTCATAATGTAACGGACAGGCACCTGAATGATGCTAGTCAAATTGAAACTACAGCAGAAAAGAACTACAAAAAACAAAAGTTATACAAATGTAGCAAACTGACAAAACTCTCCATTATAAATACTAAATAAAACTAGAAAAGTAGTTCTCTACTGACTGCCTTTTATAGTTTACACCCCCTCTCAAAAAAATAAATAAATTAATTAATTAATTTAACTGTGAGAAAATACATGTACAAAAAGATGAGATCCTATAACAACAGAACAATTATGAGCTTAAGCATGAGTCTTAGAAAAATTGGGGCTAGAGAGTAAACAACAGATTTAAAAGAGGTGTAATTGAGAAGGTTAAAATAAATTTAGAAAAGGTGGATCAACAACACCAGAGTATGACTGAATTACAATAAGACTGAGTCTGACTCATTAGAATGGGAATAAATCTAGATCATGGTAAAGATCAGTGGAAAAAAAGAACAGCAAAAATATATATTTTTTGTAAGATCTCATGTAAAAACAGCAGTTTCAACCCTTTTGAGATTCTCATATTTTCTTGCTCTTGAGACAAACACAGGTTGACTAGGTTTAGCAACTGTGGCTCTTTAAACTGAAGTGGAGATTACAAATGAAATGAATATACCTTAATCATATTCATACATACTAAGTAAAGTGGGGAAAAAATTATTTATTGAAAGCATTTTTTTTCCAATTTGGCTACATTTTGCATTCCTGTTCTACAGGTGGTGGGTTCTGACTAAAGGCTGTTGTGATTACTAACTGTTTTTTTTTGTTCAAGAAAATCCTTTGCAGACATGGACTATTAGGAATGATACTCATTTTTTAGCAGCAAACACGATTCAATTCGTTGATTGAGAAAGCACAATAAATTAGAACTGTGTGAATGTTTTTTTTTCTTAAGCTCCAAAAAGGGAGTGTGACAGGGGGTAGAGACAGATTTCTGGCACTCCCAGAAATAACTTGCCCATGTATGCTTTTAACCTGTTAATTTAGGTCTTAGACATTGCTACAGAGTTCAAATTAGCTTGTTATATTTTGATAAAAAACAACATTAAAACTGGAATAAAAAAACATAAAGGAAGTTTTTGAATAAAAATCTAATGTCTAGCCTAGTTTTCAAAATATGAAGATCTAATTGGTCCTTTTCTGTCTTTAAAAATATATTCACACTGACACACAAGTAAACATTAACTTTGATTGCCATTCCTTTTTTAATTCAATATCAACTTGTTAAGATAAAACTTCTTAAGATAAAACGATATGAAGCTATTATCTGATTACTATGACACCTTGAAATTTTGATGGTTTCCGTTTAGATACATACAATGTTCTGAGCCATAATATGTTTTTAGTTTAGTAATAAAAGGGAACTTTGCTTTATTTATGAATCATTTTCACTCTCTTCACAATCAAAGTAAAATGATCCCCGTTCTTTATCATTTATCCCTTTAATAAAGAGGACGGCAGAGTACACACTTCTAGTTAAAGGTAGTGATAATTAATCAGAGGTAGGATTAATGAAGATGACAATTTGCAAGAAGGAGGGAGAGATTGATGAGAATGAGAGAGACTCAGGATGATTACAGGATAACTTTGTAGAACTTATTAAGAAGTAAGGCAGACAAAGTTCACCATAATGGCTGAATATTAAGGATGAATGAGTCTTCAACATTATTTTTAATGGATGGTTTCACAATGCCACAATATTGCATGCAGCCAACATTTATAATGTTTTTACATAACAAATCACTCCATTGTAAACAAACACTTCTGTAGAAAGCCTTAGTTGCTAAATGAGAATCAGACGGCCATAGAAACCAAAGCTTGTCTATCATTAAGCATTTGTTGTCTCAGGTAATTGTTGTAATAACCTGTTTCTCAGAGAAACATTGCTGGCAATTACCGGCTCATACCTGCATGATGACTCATTCAGGTTGAGAATAAAAGGTAGAGATATACAACCGGATCCTCCAGAAGACAAAACCACACACCCTGTCACATTTTGATGGGTTGAACTCATTTAATAGTAGCAAATAGAACATGAGCAACAGAGATATGTAAGATTGATAAACAATCCAACCAGATTATTTCATTTCTAGACTTTCCAATTAGCATGTTTGGATTTATTTGGATTTCAGACAAACGTATGACATAATTTTACATTTTGTTCTTTTTAAAAACACATTCAAACTGATGTCACTATGAAATGCATCTTACGAATGTCTTAACCTGAATTAAAAAAAAACATTTTGTTAAATATTAAATCTTGATCCAACTACTTTTTCTTTATGTAACTTATATTTCCAACACACAGCTTCAGAAAACCTATATAATTTATCTGCCATCGCAGTAATTTTATCTATTTGATTCCTATTCTCTGCTTTTTATGACCTACAACTGGTGTTAAACTTCACCTTTCAGAAGCACTGCCTTAAAATTTCCTCTTAAATTAATGTGTAACTGCTACAGCACTTTATGTGTTTGTCCTTTGAAAATAATAGTTCTTCAGCCCACTATAGCTGTCTGTTTACAATCCTAAAAATAAGGTCCTCCTCCTGAGGGCTCCAGTCAGATGGATGCATCACAGCAGAGGATTTTAGGAAGAACACGACTCCAGATGAGCAGTGGAGAAAGCCAAGAAAACAAACAGGCAGTGTGCATTTAATTCTAACATTCATTCATTCATTCTAACATTTCTTGAAAGGAACATGCAACTAAAATCAGATATTTACAAGCGCTCCTCAAAAAATACAAATTTTCCAACTGTTTGACAAACTACTTTCTCTGTTTTTAGTTAGAATTACCAAAATTATTTCCATTCACCTAAACAAAGAGTGAAAGCACAATAGATTATGATTTGCCTTCTTAGACTCCTTACAGGTTTATTCACAACCTTTGAGTTAACTAGTCACATCTGCAAAAGCATGTTAGACATTTCAAAGAAAATGTTTTCTATTATCAGTGAAGGTTATTAAAAAATCAACATATCATGAAGAGAATTGTGGACCTCTACATTTTCAGTGTTTACAGATGTCTGCGGTGCAATGTTCATAGTTGGTACAACATTATTCTTATGTATCACTGCTCCAGTGAAGGAATGTTTCCTTCAGATGAGGCCCTGTTAATCCCATAACAAAAGGAAAAGGTAAAATAAAAATTAGCTGAGCTAAAAAAAAGGCTCATTACAAAATCAACATAGACAGAATCGATGTGTCCGGATTCATGGGCTGCGTCTTCTAAGGACACGGTCTGTGAAAATAAGGAGGCCAGAAGAGTTTTTTCTATGGATTCAAACAGGTCCAGCCTTCTCCGGCTTCACCGCCCCTCACCCAGCATGTTTTGTTGCCTGCAACCGTGACAGTTGTTACACAAATCAGGCAAAGAATGGATGTCAAACTTCTAACTAATGTTCTGTTGGCTTTATTGTTGAAGAGCTTCAGCAGCAGAACTACAGATCTCTAGTTCACTGCACAGATATTGGAATTTTGCCCACTGTTGCAGAATTACAACATTTTTTGTCCTCCTAAAATAAACCTTTTTTTTTTTTTTTTTGGTTCAACTGCATTAACATACTCATTGAGTCATGTTGTTTCGTCTCACAATGCTATTGGGTCCTACATTTGTATACAAGGCCTGCCCTCAGGTGAAGAAGTCACACAACCTCCAGATTTTTGCTTGAGCATCATTCCCTCGATTTACTGGACTGGATTTATCTAAT
>JAUZNJ010067223.1:9303-26405 GCA_034780135.1 Jordanella pulchra
AAGAGCTGCGCTCCGTGGGGTTAATGGTGTCATAATAAAAAAAGAAAGAAAGAAATGCTCTGTGTGTGTGTGTGTGTTTGTGTGTGTGTGTGTGTGTGCGTGTCTGTGCGGGGAGGGTTACAACAAATAATGCAACAATCTTGTGCTTGCCTGTCTGTCATTTTCATTTCTGGGTAAAAGCATGTCAGATATGCTGACATTCAAAGCGGAAATTGCGAAACGCTGTAGTAATGAATGCATGATGGGATCAGATACAGCTCCGTACGATATTTATTAACGCTGCTTGATGTTGAAAGAGGCAATGCGAGTCATAAAAAGGGTGCCAGAGGCGAGCCAAGCCAGTGCTGACACGTCTTAACTATATACTCTCTTTGCTTTGCATAATGTTCCCTAGTGAACATTTCTGTCCTCAAACAATGATATTGTCGGCTCGCATTTCTTTCAGCCGCGCCTGCCTCGGTGTTGTTGGCACAGACAAGCAGTGGTTATGATTGACTATGGCCATATGTGGCGCCTGTGATCCGGTTACGCTCAATGGCATTACACTATAAAAAGGAATTTATAGGTGGGTGTGTGGTAACACTGTAAACCCAAACAAATCCAAAAATACTCAAAATATTTCTCATATCTAATTTTATCAGAACTTTTGAGGTATGCATTAACAGATTTGGAGTTAATAAAGGAATAAAGTTCAACTGTAGCACATATTTTTAAGTGTAGGTAACTCCAAAATTAAGATGCATAATTTTTTTTTTTTTTTTTTTTTTTTTTTTTGGTTTTACAAAAAATTCTGAACTTGTTTGGGTTTATAGTATAGCTATTTGCAATATTTCAAATTTCATGGAATATTTTTCGTAAATGTAATCAGTTTTAACAGCTTTGGCTGCTTAATTTTGGTGAAGAACCCGGCATTAACAATTTGATTATAGTATAACTAAAGGTCACGGTTCAGTCATCGTATCTGTATTATGACTGAATATCTCCACTTTGTAAAAAAAAAATAAAATTTAAAGTTTTATTCGACTTGTGGTTTGAAATATTTTGGTGTTGGAGAAGACACATCACTTTTTTTTGAGTTAGCTTTAGCCATACTTTGCTAATGCCCACATCAACCATGCTAGCCAGCTGAGCTACTAAAGCAAAGCAGCTATCTTGGCTTTGGTTGTTCCTAAATTATATGCTGTTCACCTTGTTTAAGAATGTTCAAAAAGTGCCATTTTTAGTAAAAAAATGTTTGACTTAATTGCATAGCAGTTATCATTACCAATGTCATTTGTAATGCTAATTATTATACTGGTGACATAATGAACCTAACAATTAGTTAGAAAGTCACTTTTTATTTTTCCAAGGGTCTATGAGAAAAATCTTTAAGAAAATGTATACAAATCGTGACACCAGTCTTTTATTGGTGCTGTTCCAAAAGTTTGTTTTATCAGCGTTCCCAGATTATGAGCTGTGGAGGAAAACAATATGTGTGTTTTTTCACTCAGATATAATCACAGCAATACTTTAATTGCTGCTTACTTGCTTTTGATCACTTTGCGGCTGCATGGAGATTACTCTCTGTTGCTGTTATATTGTTTATAGGGGCGGACAAAGCCGTGTTTGTACTTGACTCTTCCGCTGATGGTTTACTTACATTCTTTCCTCTTGAGTAATAAGAGCAGTTATCACATTTCCCTTTCATGAGAAAGGTGGCTATTTATGGCCAGCAGCTTAGACAAGCTATCATCTCTGTGAATTCTTCCTTTGAGGAGGGGGATCTTCTCCTGAAACCCCCCTGGCGTTAGTATTTAACACACTACAATTATTTAGTAATTACCCTGAGTGCATGTATTGCCTGTCCTAAAGACCACACTTGCGCAAGACATAGCAGCTCCACCCCCTTTATTCCCATAGACTGATTTGCATTGCAAAATACTCTCATTCTAGTCTATTGACTGTATCTAGAAAATATAATATATTCAATAACAGAGGGTCTGCTCTGCTAAATGAAGTCACCCACATTTGCCACATGTTGTTAAAGCACATATACATGCTGTTATAAAAGGAAGCAAAACAAGTTTCCTGCACTGATTAGCGATTTTACACTGATAAAACAAACGGTAAAAGTGTTAACTGATAAAGATAGACAGTTTATAGATAAATAAGGTTAAATTGTTATAAATACATCTCAGGTGGGCAGGATGAGATTTAACAACTGAAGCTGTTTCCTCCAGCATAATTAATTTAGTGTGTTTAACTAGTTTCCAACTACATTATTTTGCTTGATTTCAAACTTTAACTGAAGGTGATGTTGGCCAAGTGATACTTTTGGATGACAAAGCTTTTGCATAAACAGGTTAGCATCATGTATGTGTATTTTCGCAGTTCAAAATACAAGCTTATATTCATATATAACCAAAAAAAAAGACAAATGCACATTAATAATAGGATAGATGTAGGGCCTATGGTAGAGCTCTATATTACTAATGTATCTTATTGGTGTGTGCAATGTTATTATCACTAATAGCTGTTTGAAATGTAATATACTTGCTGTGTATACCATAAGAAATGCAAGCAATTCACGCCATGCAAGCCAATGATATATTCAGTCTGCTGGATAGAGTCTCACCTCGGTAGAAACCCACACCTGACACAAATGAGAGAGCCAAAGATAGTAAATGTCACTGAGTGTTGGAAGGCATCCAATGACAGATGACAAAGAGAGGAGTGAGGGAAGTGTGGATTTATTGTAACTGATATTGTCCTTGCAATATGAAAGAGTAATATCACCACGGTATAACTTTCTAATATTGTGAAAATGCACTGCAGGGCTTCCAACCAATCGCAGCAGTCATCTCTGCTGATTCCACACAAGCACTAGCATCTTGACCAATAAAAACCTTTACTGTTTTATTGGGATCAACCCTTTACTTTAATGAAACAATACTTATGTTTTCCAATCTATTGTATCAGGTTAACATGTAAATATTTTCTGTTTGCCACTGCTAAAATGTGTCAGTCAATGTATGTCTGTTAGCACTACATACGCATAAATGTTACTTGTCTTCTTAAATTTATGCAAACAATGTGCCGTTCATTGGCAACAATATCAGGCTACTAAAGGTTAATTTGCTATAATAAATGTTAGTAATGTTGTTAAGCTACTAAGACATAAAACGTTGCTGATATGGTAACAAACTTTTGCCTACAGGCTATCATGAATGTGATCGATTGCCTCAGAGATAACAAGTGTAACCTGTTAGTAATGTTGAATGGTGTATTTTTGCATTTGCTAAAATATTCAAGGCATGAATTATTAATGAAATAGTAGCAAACTAGATCAGCAATATGTTCTTTTGCTGTGTATCCCAGACAGCCACGGCTAAGGTGTGCCTGCTTTAGCTTTAGCATTGTTGCTAAACTGATTATGGCTTAATATATCTCTGTAAAAGGGGGTCAACCCTAACCCTTCCTCCTTTTTATAACAAGTTATGCCTCGTTGTCATTAAAATAGTGTTAATTAGCAAGGATGTCCCATGGGTTAAAAAAGTTTATTTGCTAGCAGATTTGTGTTTAAACATTAGCGCTGCCACTAAGCTACGGTTGGCAAAGCTAGTTTTAAGTTTTTATTTTATTCCAACTCTGAGACTTTTTAAATTGTTGTTTTCACTGTTCTTAACCTTTACAATACAAACATATTAAATAGCTTTATACGTAACTAAATTGCCTGTTTAAAAAAAACCCAACAAAAACAACATTTTTATTCATTGGTGCTTCCCACCCTCTAAAATCCGACATGGTATAAAACAAATAAAAGAGACATAATTTCAACTTGAATCAAATTATTTCTCCAGGGTGGATTGTGAATTTTACTACAGGCATCTTTAATACATAATGTTCCTTTGAAGTTTCACAGTTCAGACTGCGGGATTGTGTAATTTGGAGGATGAAATGTTATAAGTGCTATGTAGCCTGTCCTCAATTAAAGGGCTCATTTCGCTCTAAGTAAATCAAAGTACTTACTGTATATTACTTCAATGGAAATCAGCCTGACAGCTTTGAGTCAGTTTATGACCTTCAGTGAGCCCATTCAGATTCTCGCTGACTTTGCCCCATAACACACCAATCTGCTCTGCATGAGTCAGCTATAATTTGTCTGTGTGGTGCTATGTATATAGTATTATTTATTTTAAAAATAAAGAGCAGGTGTTAAATTCCACACTTGTTTGAGATAAGTAAACATTACAGATTGCTTCTTTATAAACTTCACATTACCTGTTTTCCTTTGTTGATGATAGACTCATGGCTATGCAGTAACACTTAAACTGTAAATCTGTAACTGACTAAAAAGCAGCAGCTTAATTTGTCCCGGTGAGTCATACAGATATGAACATGATAACTTACATTTCTCAGGAAGTGTTCTGTTTTCACAGGGTTTAGGTGCTAAATGAGAACATATTCTCTTGTGAGACAGAGTCTTAAAGCTGCTATAATTGTAGTTTATGGTGTATATTTAATAGATCAGGTTGGATTTGATTTGAATATTTTCACACAGTTTAAAATGGTCTGAATGCAGAGTGTAAACAGCTGGTTGTATCTCAAGCTTGAGATGAAAGCAATAACCTCCAAATTCCCCAAAAAACTTGTTTAAGCCTTTTATTAAACTTTCTGGAAGTGGATTACTGATTCACTTGTGCTTTGGAGCTTGGAGGTATGATGTAATTTCCTGATTATTTCTCAGGTATTTGTTTGCCTTTAACCTCTACAGCAGCTTGTTTGCAGTTTTTTCTTTTTTTTTTTTTTTTTTTCTTTTTGCTTTGTTGTGCAGTGACGGGAGGAACCAACCCATGACCTACTGTGCTTGTTTTTCTTCTGTCAAAAGGGTTGAAAGGTCAATTCCTTTAAAATGCAGCTAGCCTTTTTTATATAACAGCTAGTCAGCTTCGGGCTGGAAATAAAAATAATGATTGGAGGGAATGCATACAAACTCCCAGCGCCTGTGTTTTGCTGATTAAATGATAAACAGATCAAGAGTGAATTTATGAATCTATTTATACCAAGTTAATTATTAGGTCCATGTGCAGAGGAGGCTCTATTATTCACTGCATTTCGGCCTGACAAGCAGTGTTTACCACCACCAGTTGAGGCCAGCTTGGTCTTTAAACAAGCTTTGTGTCGGGTTGCTCACCCATTATGACAAACCCTCTGTTGGGGCCCTTTGCTCTATTTGCTTGCCTGCAAACTGCCACTGACTAAGCAGTCACATGTGTTTTAAAACTCACTGAGTGACACAATTCTTCTTCTCACACAAATGTCCCGCCTCTTCTCTCCTTTCCTCTGCCTGCCTGGTTGTAATACACTTTCTGTTTTTGGACAGAGCTGTTGTAGATAACAGCTCACCGACACACAACACCCACTTATTGTACACTCCTCCTTCAGGCTCTTATAATTGCTTATTCTTATCTTTTTACAGCACATCCTACTTTTGCTGCATACGCAGTATCGAAAGAGAGCTACTCTCGTAATGGGAAGTCTGCATCAGTGGAGAATATTCCTGGATCATGTTATATTAATGTGCTATTATCACCACCTCTGATTTCATCTGACCTCTCCTCTCCTCTGTTCTGTCCCTGTAGCTGACAAGACTTTGGCACATAGACACAGGCACACTGACAGGCAGGGGTACTGCAGCACTAGGCCCGGTATTGATTGCTGTGGAAAACACTTTGGCATACATCCAGAGCCATTTCTTCAGCACATGGCAGGAGTCCATGCATGTGTTTTGGTGCTGGCAAAGCCAGCTTGTAAGGGAAATTAGATTGTATTCATTTGCTGCTTCTTTGATTTTGTTTTTTTCCTAAGGGACAAAACACTGAACAAATAATTTGAGGCATCTGGAATACTGTTGAGTTAGGTATAAGTGGTTTTGATATGCAGCATTTTGATAGATGAGGAATAGCTGGAGTGTAAATGTGATATGGTGGAGTTTAACAAACCTCTTTACTCTGTCTAGTCTGTGCGTTCAAACAAATCTCCCAATTCAGATAACAATGGCAGGAATTTAATAAAGTAAAAGTGAAAGGTGGGGGTATTTTCTTTATTTTTTATTTTTTTATAACTGTGCATGTCCGCGTGCATGCCTCCTCCTGCTGCAGAACAAGTCATTAACTCTGCACACTGCCCTCCAGTGAATTCCTCACCATTGCTGAAATAGCATGTAAATTATTACCAGCTATTTTGAATAGTGTAATTTAAAACCTTTAAAATGTAATGGCAGAGACTTCAAAGGCCATTAAGAAAAAAAGGCTCAGCAAACATTAAGATTTGTATTTTTTTCTTGTTGCATTTTGCTGTGTAAGTAATAAAATGTTTTGAGCGTCCCGTGTTTGACGACACACTGGAGACTTTTGGCGTTCGGTTTGTTCCACTTTGTCATTCACTAACCACTTGAACAGGCAAACATTTGCCTTGATGCATGACTCCAGTGCCTCCAGCTACAGTGGATCTTTATTATAACTTCTGATGCAGCCACAGATGGGAAGCCCCTTCTCAGTAATCCAGTCAACATTTTTAATTCTCAACTTCCTTGGGCGAAACATTATGCATTCAGTGCCTCTCCCTTTATTTTCATTGCATCTTGCTGAAATGGAAGCATATAAGGCTGCAGTGATTCGAACGGGGCTGACACAGCTTTTTGCTGCGGTGTCACCTTACATGATGAATGCCTCACCCACTTTCAGGATGGCTTTGAAATCTCCTCTTATCTCTCTGTTTCTGGTCGTTGCTAATGCTGCTAAAGAATGCTAAGTGTGTATATCACCACGGCTTGTGTAACAGCAATCTCTTAATGGAATCAGTGAATAAAAGATGAGTTCAGCAGTGGTCCGTCGTTATGCAGCGACTTTTATGCATATATGAATAAAATGCACAAATTAAGCAGTGTGTCGTGATGAGGAATCATTCTCACCTCTTTAAATTGTGCACCTTGAACTCCTTGGAATCTGAGAGCAGTCTCAACAAAATATATCCGTATTTGATAGTCCCTGGCATACCTCCTAGAGGCTCTTTTTTTTTTTCAATTCCTAGATAAGTTTGTTTTGGGACACTGCAACCAAGGTCAACCATGAAGAGGAGAGACAGATAATGAACTCATATTGTGTTTCATAGCCTCTTTTTCTCTTCCCTTCTTCCTTCACTCTGCTTATCCTGCTCCGTCCACATCACCCATGTCACCATGTCCATTACTCAATTACTAATCTCCTATGGCCTTAGGAATTCCTACGCTGACCTCTCAGAGGCTGCAGCCTAAAACCTTTGCAGTGTGTGTGTGTGTGTGTGCCCACAGTATAGAAAGACAACCCACCCACTGAGCTTCAGCTTCATTTCACTTACAAAAAAAGTCTTTGCATTTGGTAATTAGCATTTTGACAATCTATCTGTATACATCTACATTTTTTTCTACTTGATTTTTGTAAAGATCTCTTCTAGAACTATGTTATGAATTATGACTATTGTCAATGTATAACAAGGATCGTGATCTTTGATTAAAGTCCTGGCTTTCATATAAATACATATATAGATTGCAGCCAGTATAACTATTCTGGGAGTATTTATATGAAAGACCATAAACTACACCTGAGTTCCTCCTCAGTATAACTTGTGTTGATTTTTAGGAAAGGAGACTTCAGGTTTTCTTTGTTAAACATGATGTGAGGAAGAAACAAAGATAATCAATAAGGTGTCCCTGCATAGACAGACCTGTCTGAGCCTATTAGCTTCAGACATGCCGCTGTATAAACGCACAGCTAGTGATGGTTTTTGATATCGGGGCTATAGCTCACCAATCAGAGGGCCATTCTTTAAAGGGAGGCAGTAGAAATTAAGGTTTTTTTAGCTGCTTGCCAGAACAAAAATCTGTTTATTTAAGAGGAACCTGGATAAGCATCATGATGGGCTCATAACGGTGTTGAACTAAACCCAATTTGGCACCAATTTAAAGTGTTACTTTACAGTATTTTATGGGGCCTAAACTCAATAATTCATTATTAAAAATATATATTTTGTTTGAACTGTTTAAGGTCATTATTCGAAGTAAAACTGATTCCTTTTAAAAAATAAATGTATGAAGGTTTAATTTTGTTCTATCCAACTTCAAGTTTAGGATGTGAAAAATACAACAATAAAGATAAAAGTTGTCCTGAAAAGATATGGCTCCTTTTGATCATGCTAACTGGTTCACAGCTCTGCTAAAGATGCCGATTTTTCTTAGTGGAATTTCAATGCTGTTTCTTTATTTAGTACCAGTTTAACTTAAGTCTCTGCGCCATATGTACCATCACTCCCCTACGATGTCCTCATGCAGCCCTAGTAACATTGAAGCCTGCATACATGATGTTACATTCAGCTGCTTGTGTTGCCTTGTCTTTTAATCCAACAATAAACTATAGGCAGCATTAAATCAGCCCAGCTGTTTACCTATGTACCTCAGGTAAAGTAACTAAACCATAATAATGTATTTAGGATCTCATAGTGTAGAAATCCTGTTGGTGTATGAATCGACACCCATGTGTTTGTTGTGTTGCTGATGTGTAGTGTCACCTCTTGGCTGTGAGGTTGCAGTCCTCTGACCTATATAATCAAATGGCCCTGCTGGCTGTACGAATGGACGCCACTTTGCTTAACTATTAGCTGCCTAACTCGAAATGACAGCACAGTGCAGACGGGCAGTATTTACATAGGGGGCATTGCCCGTAGTTTGTACAGTAAACCGCCTTATGAAGCCTAGTGTCCAAGAAGTGAGCTGCAGGGGTACTGGAATATTGCTTGGATGATTTTTGTTGGACCCTTTGCAGGAATTCAAGAGCTGAGACCTTTAGTCAGCTGATGAAATCAGAGGAATTGGTGTCATTACCTTCGAGTTGTTAATGATTATTTTTTTATTTTGCCTTATTATGTCATCCAACCCAGAGCAAGGTGTATGCTGAAGTAAAAAATGTTGGGTCAAGAATGATGAGCCAGTTTATCTTAGTAGGGATCATTCACATTTTTTAGTGTACAAACTACACACTAGAAATTCTTTTTTTTTGCTGTTTGTGCAAATTGAATTTGATGTTCAGGCTGATTTTCTTTAATTTGATCTTTTATTTATTTTGAACCTGTTCTAATATAGCAGGTTTGTAAGTAAGTATTCAGCAATGATAATTTGACCATATCACAGTCACATATGTTAATGCTGTAGCCTGAAGTTCCAACTATAATAGAGAAGGATGTTTTTATTTATTTTGTTTATCTGAGGTGGAATACTGCCTTTATTAAAATGTTGTAAATTGTGAACAACCCCTAACCGAGGAGACCTGATATTAATCATTATTTACAAATGGCCATTTCTACTTTTACAGCTGAAGGAAAGCTGATTGAGAATTTTAGAAACACTCAAAGTAAAACATGCAAAGATTGTAAAATGATGCTTCATAATGAGATACATGTCAGACATTTGTTAACCAGAGAACAAGGTAGCTAGCTTATGATACAGTTACATTAGCCTTCTATATGCTAATGTTTAGCTTGGTTTAGCATAGCTTCACTTTGACCAAAGTTTAAGTCAATAGACAAATAGTTATAACTGCTGTTTTTATATATCTAAAGTTTGACATTTTTATATTTTTTAATGTATTAAGGGGTTATCTTTATGTTCCCCTATGATACTTAAAGAATATAATTTAACAAACTTGTAAATTGTGTTTACAGGACTGTTAGTTAGGGTGGATGGGCAGTAATAAATCTAAAGGTATAGCTCCCCTTCCTTCCCCTCAGAAGAACAGCTGTTTTGGGGTTTGTAACACAACCCTGTATCCTGAGTCGAACTCATTACCCAAACATGTTGTTTAATCAGCTCAAGCATGAAGCAGTACATGTCTGTCCAAGGACTGTGTTAACAAAATAACCCAAACTCTGCTATTTTTAACTTGTAGTTTTTTTTTTGGTGTACTTTTTTTTTTTAGGTCGATCTGAGAAAATAACTTTAAAGATCTGAAAAGACTTCACTGAAAGTCTTTGAAATGTAAATATTAGCATATCTCATCTCTTAGCTGCACTCTTTCCAAATTTAAACCGTTTTGATTTTGACAAGTTGTTTAGTCCTCTTTTGCACTTCCAACCAAAATAAAGCGGTGGTGATTTAATACAAATCATGCAGTTGGAGAACCAGAACCGTATTTTTTTTTTTTTTTTTTTCGTCCATGCAGCGGCATCACAGGTTGATGCAATGATGTTATTACAGTTCTTTCTCAATAATCAACTTGGACTTGTTCTCAGAAACTGCGGAGAAATTTCTTAATTCTCCACTATTTACATATTTCTCAACCACATCTCATGTCTCATCCAAACCACAAATCATTCACCATCTTCCTATTCCCAGCTCCCAGCCTGTAACTAGTTTGAGTTTGGCTGGTAAAGTAGAAAAAAAAAGGGAAGGAATTGTTATATGGTGGCTGCTTTTTCAATGCAGCAGCTTACTTCATATAACTGATTATATTGGGGACCGTGTTGACAGCTGCTGAATTGTGCTCACCTGTTGTGTTTTTCTGCTCTCAAGCCAAACAAGTCCCCAAACAGGATCTGTTGACACGCCAGCAAATCACCTCATCTTTCAGCGGATTAATATAAAAGCAATCACCTATTTTTTTTTTTTTCCTTCTTTGTCAGGGTTTTATGTTACAGCTCACTCGCTCTATTATCACTGCTTTAAATAGACTTGGCTGAAACATTTGGTTTCTTTATGCGCAGTCAACAGATTGCATCAAAGTACAGTGGATAAATTCTGTGGAGAAACAGAGCAATGTGGCTTTTTTGGCTGCAGGCTGAATGCTATTTACTGTTGTTCTGCATTATTTAAACGGCCTGCTTTTTTCAACAGTCAGTTTTTTTTCTTTACTGCACGGAAAGCCGGTTACAACCACCCGCCACCACTTGACAGCTGAAGACAGCTCATTATAAGACGACCAAAAACCCATGTTTGATGTTTTTACTTAGTGAGGGAGGCACAGCTATATCAAGCTATCCCTTGCAGGCTTTTGCTTTATAAGGAAATACTGTCTCCAACTGGTTGGGATTTGATATGCCTGTAGTTGGAGATGATGTGAGAACTGAATATGGGTAATTGTATAGACAGAGCACTCAGAGAGAATATGAAACGCTGAGAAGACATGTGTTTGTTTTTAGAATATTGTTGAGGAGGGAAGAAAAAAGAAAAACAGAAATGTTTCAATCAAAACAAGGAACCAAAGCAGAAAAATAACACTGATCCAAACATTTTAAGACTTAAAGGATGTAGAATTTACAGCAGAGTTGTTCTTTTTGATTACAGAAGACTGCTTAATTGCAGCTTTATTGAGCGCACACCCTCTACTTACACACATAAATATAACATAATGAGTGTTATTTTAATGTCAGCTGTACACAAGTTCTTTGAGGGGAAATGCACAAAGCCAGGCAGATGCCTGGTGAATTGCAGATAACCAAGGTAAACATCAGAGACCTAGCGCCGTGTGTTTCAGCCTTTTTTTCAGACATCTGTCCTCCAGATTTCCCTGTTTCTGTAATAGCCGTCTTAGAGCAAAACCACTCCATTCTGTTGGTAACAAGCACTTTAGCCATTAGCCCCTTCAAATGGAAACACATTTAAGAGTCTTTGCTGCCTCCCCACTCCGCTCGTCTTGAAGTTGTTCAAGTTTGAGAGTTATTAAAAGGAGCTGAATCAACCTCAGGAAAAAAAAGGAAGTTAAACCCACACAGTGAAGAGGGAGCAAATCTTATTTAGTAAGCCAACTAAACTGACTAAAGCTCTGTGCTTTAAGTCATTTTTCAGTGCCTGCTAGACACATTTCTATCCATTTTCCAAGTTCCATCTTGTATTAGAGACCTTATTTCTACCCAATATTGCTGTCTATTTGTTACACTTCTTCTCTAATAATTTTCCCGTTCACCTGCTCCTCTAAACCCTGGGGGGGAATTAAGCCTGAGTCGAACAACAAAAAAAGTGCTACATCTCAACATCAGTAGTCCAACTTTTCTAAATGTTAATCAGAAAGTCTCAAAACAGCGACGTCCTCATTGACATTGATTTAACTCCCCGATGTAAATCCAATTCAGCAATCATCTGCATCATACATATTCATGCCGCTGTAATTTACTTACGCTAATGTGCATCCACAGCCAGCCGCGCCGCTGCTCGGTGCTCATGCTAATTTAGTTGATAAATAACGACGGTCCGTTTGTCGTCTTTCATTCAGTGATGATGTCCTGATTTCATATCCAGTTTTACTCAACTCTTGACCCTAATTACTACTACCTTACAGTCCAAAGCTTAATCACTCTAACTAAATATCATATGATGCAGTATTAAGAAATTCGAATCACATAACACATGAGTGCTTACACTTTAAATAACACACTTAATAGTTTCATCAGCTGGGAAAAGGAGTTATTAAATTTGACTACCTTAATTAGGTAAAATATCTGTTATGATAGAAAAACTAAGAGAAATTGTCTCTTTGGTGTGTCATATAGAAAAAAGTAGGTCATGGATTGCTAATTGAATATTACTTTTACTTATTCTTGTTGTATATTTGTTTTTACTTCATATTTTAACATGTCATTCCTTTATATTTTTATATATTGGAGATGCCAGTAGTTTCTTAAATAGCATTTTATTAGGGTTAGATATTTTATGGTATGTTCTTAGTACCATAGTATGCTAATGCAACAAAAGATGTATTTGTTTTAAGGGTCTGATTTGTTAACTTTCAGTATTACTTTTGAACAGAAGACATTTTAATTGTAGAAGTGTAAAAAAGATTATATGTATGCCTGCTGAACTAACAGCTCGACCACGGACTCTTTCAGCACGAGGTAATTGCTGTCTCCGAGAAGATAATCGTGCGGCTTCAGGACCTGGTGAAGTGGACGGTACCAGACTTTTCAGGATGGGCCAACGGTCTGAAGGTGGAGCCTCTGAAGCCCTCGGTGCTTCGCGAGCTGGGGACCAACGGGAGACGCGAGGCCCTCCACCGCTACAGGGAGAGCACCCTGACCAGCGGGCTCAACTTCAAGGACGTCCAGAGGGAGCGAGCACATCTAGGTGAGCACCAGCAGTCGTTCCCAGAAGCATACTGCAGCGTTCTCCTTATTCCTAAGCTGTTATGTTGTTTACTTGTTTGTTTTCTTTTCTCTCCATAAATCACATCTAGTTTATTGTTCTTTGCTTGGTTTAACAAGTGTCGTCTCGCATGGAGTAATTCATTTGTTTGTAGCTGAAGCTTCTGTTATAATGAGCTGTGAATTACACTAATAGCAGCAGGCTGTTTACCAGCATATTATCATCGCATACAGTCAAACAACTTTTGCTTCCCTTCTGGAAAAACATAGAAACCATATTTATTAAAATAGTCGCATCAAACTCCGGTTTAAAGCTCCTCTGATACCATCAGTCCAGGTGTGATAATCATCTGTGCAGCACAGCAGATTAGAGGATCACTGCTGTGTGTGTCTGAATGGTTGTCTGGTGTATTCATCACATACACTGTGCCATTAAGTACTTGTTAACACTTGATTCTTGACTCTTGGGCTCTCAGTGAAGTTTAAGCCATGAATCAGTCGCACCATAAAGCTGAAGATGACTCATCCAATGCAAATAGGAAACTCTGGCATTTGAGTTTAATAATCAGAAAGAACATTATGTTCTGTTCGAAGCAGTTAGTCTCTCTTCTCTCACACACACATGGCAGTGATGTAATGCCTTATGTTAACAGAGATGTTGTAAGATAATTCATCAAACCACTTAATAATGCTATCTTGATGACTACGTTTTGTGAGGTCAAAGAGAGGTTAACCCACATTTTATTTCAGGCTTTAGATTCTGTAGCAGGTTATTCTTAAAGGTTAACAAATGTTTGAGGTATTCTGTAGCAAATGTTGATTTATTGATGACTTGTGCAACGTTTTCTGCTCCACAAAGAAAAGCCATTATGTGCTTCTGGGTGACGCTGTAATGCCCTTGATTACTGAACCCTGCATGAATCTCATACGCATAAACGACAAGACAATCAATAAAGAGTGCTTTGTTGTTATTCTAGTAATCAATACTACGTGAATCTGCTTGTCTGTATGTGCGTCTGTGTGCATCTGTGTGTGTGTTTATGATTGCTTGCTCACATAAGTAGATTTGTCAGCTTGCTTTTTAAGCGATATTATGTTCCATATCTTGGCCCTCTATAAATGTGCGGCTAGATTATAGATTGAACTATCTTGGGTGCAATAACCTGATGATAACACTATGGTTGCTTTGTGTGTGTGAGTATGTGGTGTTTGTGCATGTGCGCCTATGTTGCTAATGAGCAGCAGTGCCACTAATGACTCCATCAAGCTGTTTCTAAATGCACTTGTCACTCCAATGGGACACTCCACCAAAGATTCTGCCCACTCAGCAGAACGGGCATAGATTCTGGCAGGGCCACTTACACTTACACACTATTTGATAGGAGCAGATGTACACACGTGATGCACAGACAATCAGTTGTGTGCACTCATTTGTTTGTTTGCTCGCTGCGTCTCTTCTGCGTGCGCCGTTTGTTGACAGTGTAACAATACGAGAGGAGTGTTGCTGAGTTTTTGGGGAAGCGGATCACTTATTCATCAAAGCAAACGAGTGTTATTCTGCGCGGTGTGTTTTGCATAGAAATATGAAATATGCCACTGCAATGCTGCTGATTTCTGAGATGAAATATTCATGCTGCAGCAGGAGCAGATCAGATAGAAACGTAGCCTTAAAGCATCTTGTTGCTGAATGTCTAATTCTGTGTAATACATTGGCTCATTCTCTAAACTGATTTTTATGATGGCTCCTTTCTCTCTCTCTCTCTCTCTCTCTCTCTCTCTCTGTGTCTGTCTCTCTCTCTCTCTCTCTCTCTCTCTCTCTCTCTCTCTCTCTCTCTCTCTCTCTCTCGCTCTCTCTCTTTTTCTCTAGTATATATATATAATTTGGAGAAAAAACAAAACAACAACATTTTGTCAGCTGCATTTGGAGAAGCTGTCAAACTTGGAGGCTCTTTGTTGCTACTATGGCATAAACACACAAAACCTGTGGCCTTGGAAGGATGCAGCCCATCTTATACACAGCTTAAATGTATTTACATAAAGAAGTTACCTTACATGAAAATAGCATAGTAATAATAATAATCCATGATTTGGGATTTTGTATTTGATGTTTAGTAAGTTACATGTTTCAAAGATGTAAGAGAATCTGAAATATTTAATATCCCAACAGAAAAATAGATGTTTTTGTCTTTATTGTGGGACTGACATGTTGCCGTGAATGGCTGTGGACGTACATAGATACTGTGTAGCGACTGTAAACCTTAATTCATCCATTTGCAGCATTTCTGCTGCATGAATGAAGAGCTATTTACCCAAAGTACATCAACAGTGGTCTGCATAAGGTAGAGCACAGAGCTAAGTGCTCTTTAACTTTTCGAATAATGGATATCACTATGAATCTGACCTTGAATCGTTCATTTAACAGAATCTGGTCTTCTTTTAAAATCATAGAAAATAAACCAAGGTACAAAAGCACAGTGTTCAAACTGCCGGGGAAAAAAGAATTCCCTGTGTGGCATTTCTTTTATGCCTTTGGTGAAAGAGTAGTACTTTACAAAGAAACTCTGCCTCACTGAGTTGTATAAGTAGAGGTTAGGGAATCTTCTCATGTGGTAAAGCATGTGTGTACGTGATGCCCTACATAACTACACCCCTCACCTTCTCTGTCGTCTTACCTGGAAGGCCCTGTTTAACAGTAAGAGCCTCGTAGAATCCTATTTGATGTCTGCTTTGTGGATTTAGCCACTTTTTAAATTCCAATCACTCGCAGCGCAGTGTCAGGACAAGGGGAGGGGTGGAGGGGAAGGTGGGCTTAATATAAAACCCAAATCCCATTAGAGATGGACGGCAGGAAAATGAGGGGCTGGCACTGAGTCGCTTTAACACACTATGTGAAGAGAGAACTCTTTGATGGGGGTCAGAGAGGATGTCCCACACTGCCCACTTTTCACTTTTTTTGTTTCCACATGTCTACCCATCAAACTGGAAATAGCCAGAAGTGAAATGTATCATTACAGGATCTGTGTCCACAGAGGAGCAAGGCTGGAAGGGGTAGGTGACTTATCTGCCACAACGAAGGTCTGTGGGGTAATAAGGCATGCATGAGAAGCTGTTTCCCTCCTCTGAATGGGGTATCCATGTCGCTTGGTCCCTATGTAGCCTGCAGATTCTCAGAAGTGGACAACTTAGCATGGCCTTCTTGTATAATTAGTCTCCTGATCCATGTAGGCTGTGTTACTCAGTGACTCACCTCCTCTTCTTCCATTTATACCTGTTCCCCTCTCTGTAGCCATCTTCGTCTCTGGCTTTACCAAAGTAATAGTCTCTAATAACCATATATACACAACATGCTTAATCACTATTTCTGGTTTAACATGTCTAATGTTTTAGTTACAAGGCCATGGAAATATATTTTACTCCCATTAGTGTCTCACATATACACATGTCACAGTCACAGCTTTACAATGTATCCAAACAGGGTTTTATTTTATAGATTATTGTTTTTCTAAAACAATCTGAAATGTCCAAGCAATGTTATTAATGGACACACATTTTCACAAATTAGTTTTCTAGTTAGTTTGTCTATTGAGTAGTTTTTAATCCATTCTAGCACCACTTGTCTCACACCAAACAGTTTAATTTTAGAAAACATCGCGATCTGATTGTTTTTGGGAAAAACATGCTTTAAGTCTATTGAGATCCCGACTGCAAATTCCATCTAGTTAGTATAGGTGGTTACTTCCTCAAAGTCAGCAATTTATATAGTTTGTGATCTATGATGGCTTTCTGCTATGATTTTGCATTTAGCAATAAATCTGTTAGTTTACCAAATAATCATTTTCATATTATATTTGAGATCTGTCATGATCCGTCCGTCCTTGTGTTATGTTTGAGGTTTCTGTTCTCTGTGCTCCCTGTGTCCCCTTGTTGCTCCCAGGTGTGTCTTGTTCCCCTGATTGCTCCTC
>JAUZNJ010067234.1:0-26404 GCA_034780135.1 Jordanella pulchra
AAATACAAGCCAGAATTTAAACTTTGGGAAAACAATTTAATACAAAAAATAAAGTTCTTACAGCAAATTTATATCAGTTTTTTTCCCCTCAAAAATCTATGTTAGGATTTTACATTTTCTTTTAATTAGCCAACGTTCTGCTTTTCAGAATGAGTTTTACAAACAAAAAGGACTCTTATTCACAGCTGAAGCGCTGTCATGGTCACCATAGTAAGTGCCCTCTGCACAGTGGTGGCAGTAAAGACAGAGGTAGGACCAGGAAGCAGTATGCCTACACGCCGCTTGGAATTATACTACCTCCCTTTGTGTAACAGGTACAGCTCACCTCACAGTGTTTAACAAAAACACATTATTTATTCCCTGTACTCTGTGTGATGCATGGTGGTGTATACAGCTTCATAGGTTTTGCTTTTTATAAAGACAAGCCACAGTCATTCACTACATTTGTGTAACTTTTGTTTTTTGTAGTTCTTTTCCAGAAGGCTGCAGTCCCAGTTTGACCAGCTTCATTTGTGTGCGTCCGTCGTGTAAAGACGTCCATCAGGCTAAAGGCTGCCTGGTTTCAGGACAGCAGTCTGGAGCCATTTTCCCAACATGGATAAAAAGGTGAAGGGATAGGAACTAGGACCTGGAGGTAGGAGCTACAATTTAAGATATTTAGATCGAGTCATTCTGTGTGCACCACTTGACATGAAGAGAACATGGTCTGTGAAATGCAATTTGAAAAGATTTCAATTTGTAAAACTCAATCTGAAAGACAGAAATTTCATGAAAAAACATTCAAATTACAAAATCGGTATAAAAAAATAAATGAAAAATAAAATACATTAAAAAAAACATTTGAACTTGAAAACAAATTCTGAAACAAGAGAAGCATTTTTTTTGGATTCAAATGTTAAAATGTTTATCCAAGTTTGAAATCTGGATTGCATTTTTTCAGTTTTATTTGCTTGTAACACTAATGGAACAAAATCCACTCACTGTAACTCTTTGCAACACACAGTAGTTCATATTCATAGAGCCTTGGAAATACTTTGACCAATTTTTATGGCTACTTACATACTATGTTAGAAACCATGTCTTTCCTTTCTCCTGTCTGATATTAACTCAAAAGAAGTAGGGAAAAAGTGAGCTAATTATCTAATTTTATAATTAATAGAACAAGGTTCACCTCTGGTGCCAGGTACTCGGGGGTTCCACAGAACGTCTTCATGGTGTCACGGGCTGTGATTCCCTCCTTACACAGCCCAAAGTCTGTTATCTTTATATGGCCATCTTTGTCCAACATCAGATTCTCCAGCTGCAGATACAAATATTCAATTGGAAAGTTAAATGACTTGACCTGTATGACAGAACTAAAAACTACAGATGCATTAAAAGTTTGTATTTTATTAAATGCTAGATGAATTGGGCCAATTCTGATTTTGATTCTCTGTGGGCTGTACATGCAACAGTTTCTTTGTTCTTAATCAGAAAATATCCCTGTAAAGAAAGAACTGATATTAAATTATTAAAAAAGTTTTGCTAAACTAAAATAATATATATATATATTTATATATAAAAAAGCAGAAAAGTGTTTTCTATCTACAAAAAGAAACTCTGTGAGCTTCTGTGTTCATTAGGGCTAAAACTAATAAATAACGCGATTACTTTTTTATGAATTGATGAATAACTAGAGAGCTTAATATGAGACCATAAACAGAACATGGTGAAGCTTAAACGCTCCACTTAAGTTCTGGATAGACGATATTTCAATTCTAAATGCAGAACGTGCATTTTATTATCCAGTTTGGATGTAATTACTGCTCTGAGTGAGTTGATCATTCAGCAAATGGCACATTTTGGAGCCTGTATGCTTCAGTAAATGGTTATTCTATAAGTAAATTACTTGAAGATTACTTCTAGGATTTATCAATCATGATTAATTCAGTTGTTATCCGATGTAAAATGGTGGGATTCTATGTTTTGATGAATATGACAAATTCCAAATCCGGTTGTATTTGGATCTCTACTTGACCTATTATCTCTTTTTAAAAACAGATTATTTTTGAGTCCAAAACTTGCAAAAATGTCAAACAGCTAAATTTAAGCTAAGGCTGTTGTGGTTTTACATGGTGACAATAGTTTACATTTATTTACCATAATACCTGTGACCTTTAAAAGAAGGAAAATGTACCTTTAAGTCCCTGTAAACGACATTGCGTGAGTGAAGATACTCCAGTGCAGACACTATTTCTGCACCATAGAATCGTGCCCTATCTTCTGTGAATACTCTTTCCCGGGACAAGTGAAAGAAGAGCTACAAGAGGAAAAAAACTGTTTGAATAAAATCTTTTTTTTTTATTTTTCATGAGCAAAGTTTCAAAAATCAACCCAACATTTAACAGCTTTTTCTCCGACTTACAAACAGTAAAACTATTTGCCTTAAACTTTACAGCATAAGCAGCAAACATCAGAGCTGATGATAGTTTCTGTTTCAACCACAAAACAGTAAAAGAAATCCATAATAACAAAACTGGAGAGCAGAAAAGGAAGCCTTACTTCTCCTCCATTTGCATACTCCATCACAAAGCATAGCCGGTCGTGTGTTTGAAATGCATATTTTAGTGTCTGAAGAACAGAGGGAAATATTTGACTGGGTTATGAGGACAAAACAAAACATTAAAACAATGCAAGTATAGGAGACCCACCGTTAGAAAAGGATGCCGTGTGTTCTGGAGAACTCTGCTCTCTGTAACCGTGTGTGCCACCTCATCCTACACACACAAACACACTCTTTAGCCCACGTAGTCAAAGACAAACACACTGCTGCTATGACACAATTTGAACCGAAGGGCTTAATGTGAAAGGATTTACTTTAGCAATGATGACTTCTTTGCGGAGGATTTTCATGGCGTAGTACATCCCCGTGGCTTTCTCTCTAACCAAGATCACTTTTCCAAACGTTCCTTTTCCCAGCAGCTTCAGGTAGTCAAAGTCAGTCATAGTCTGGAGAAAAAGGGAAAAGGTAAAGTTATTGCACTATATCGCCAGAAGTATCTGCTCATCTGCTGTGACTCGTGTGAACTTAACCTCCCATTCCCCATCAATAAGGTTCGGTATGACTTTGGTCCACCCTTTGCTGTTTTAACAGCTTCACCTCTTCTGGGAAACTCGTTCACAGGGTTTGGGAACATCTTTATGGGAATTTATTACTAATCTCTCCAGAAGTGCATTTGTGAGGTCATAGCTTTGGCTCTCAGCTTTCGCTCTAATTCATCCTAAAGGTTTTCCCTCTGTGAACTCTCAGTGAAACATTTCAGGTTAAGAGTGTTATTGGAGGACAGAACAAGACCTTATAAGTTTTAAAACATGAAAAAAAAAAAATGGTTTTTTCATGGCAACAAAACAGTAACTTCCTTAATATGGTAAAAAAAAAAAGATTGCTTTAAGAAGAAATTCATGAGAAACACAGAAAGAAAGATATATTTCTGTGTTGCAACATAACCCATTAATGCTGACTCAGAAATTTCAATTTTTACATTTTTAATTTAGCTCATTAACTTCTTCAATTAGCTCTGTAACTTTTTTCTTCAGCTCATTACATTTCTAACTTAACTTTGTAATTTTTCTTTTACTTAATTTACAACAGGCAACAGTAGACTACTGGTGGTATTCTATGAAGCAGTCACACTCTGCTTTAAAACAGAGCTGGACCCTGCAGACCACATCTGATCTCACAATTTTGCTTTGTTCACTGCAAAGTGATGTTTATATCCAAGTTAGTTAGTTAAAATGGTAACTTGGCCAATAAAGGGTTAACGTCAGGACTCATCCGTGTCTTTATGAACCCGTTTTGTTCACTGGTGAACAGTCGTGTTAGAAAAGGAAGGACTGTCTCCAAACTCTTTTATGTAAACTTGGAATCGTCCAAAATCCCTCGATGTGCTGAAGATTTCTGAGTCTCTTTCACTGAAACTAAGAGGCCAAGGGAAGAGCCTGAAAAGTAATCCCACATCATAATATTCCCTCCCCCAAACTTTACTCAGTCAATGCAGTCAATCAAGTACCGTTCCCCTGTCAACCCACAAATTCATATGAGGAAGTGCGATTTGTAACTCCAGAAAACACGTCTTCACCACTGTTAGTCTCCCACTAGTTGGAATTAGCTTCTGTTATTACATTAACAAACTTTCAAATAAAATATATCAATAAAAAAGAATGAAAGCAGAAATGAACAACATATTGCCCATCTTTCATGAAAAAGTAACCCAAAAAGAAAAGCTTAGGCAAAGAAGCTTACAGTTGGAACAACTTGCTCACTAAAGATGAGCTTAACTGGGAAAAAAAAACACAGCAATCCCTCGGCTGCGGGAGCAAACACTGACCACTCTTGAACGGGTTTTGGATATGGCGATCTCCATCTCCTCTGCCCCGCTGCTGTCACTGGGTGAGCCAAATTTGATCTCCATGGGCTCCTCATCCTGCTGCTGACTCTTCAGGCTATTAGTTACTGTCTGGATCACCCGCATCCACTCCTCCCTGACCCAAAAGAAAGCAGATGTTCTCATCAAATCTAATCTAATCCCATCTCTGAATTACAATGTTTAAAAAAAGAAATATCGTTAAAATGAAATAAATGTCTGATAACATCTGCAATTATTTGTAAGATAACTGTAATTTTATTCATATATATGTGTTTTGATAAATAGTAAAACCCAATAATCTGCTCTGAGAAAAGGTTTGATTCATCAGTGAAGTTTAAAGGATAATCTGTGCTCTTTTCATCAGAAAGCTTCTGGGATTTGGTACTTGGCAGGGCTGATATTTACAAAACCCAACCATGATTTCTTTGCTTGAAGTCAAATAATCAGGTCTGATCCGAACCCAGCATCCTATTCTAAACAAGATGGCCGTTTTATTTCTCATGAGCTGCATGGCTTTAGTTTGAAGCAGCAAAACAAAACCACTTTGGGCAAACACATGCATCATTTATTAGTATCTTTACTTGCTTCAAAGGAAGTCAAAGCCATTACCAATCACACATGATAAAGATACTGCAGATCTACAATGACTTTGTCAACAAGTGGTTTATGTTCTCATACATGTGGTCTAGAAATGCCTGTAGTTAATAACAGACTCTATAGTTAACATCCCAACAAATGCTTTACTGAGTCGACATTTCCTTCATTTAAATTTAACTTTATATATGAAGAATAAAATGCATTGACTTAGGCTGCATTTTAGCGTCTGACCCAACCGGTCAGTTTCTGTCTGGTGACATGTCAATACAAAAATGTATTTCAAAAAAATTATTCTTTCAGCTGGTTTGGTGCAAACAAACTCTTTCCTAGAGAACAAAAAAAAAATACATTGATTCATATTAGATATTGAATAAATGATTAATGACACAACTGTAACGATGTCAAATGAAAACATTGATCCAAATTGTCCTCTTTGGAAAACGTTATCTCTGACGTTAAAGTGCCAGAATGTGAAGAGATTTTTTTTTATTGTGTTTAAGATATTAAATGATTGAGTTAGATTGACATATGATGATATCACATCATATCCATTGAAGATTTGTACAATGAATAGAATCAGGTTAGATTTTTATCCCCCTTTTTTGTTAAATTATGAAACTGTGGATCATCATTCAAACAAACAAAAAAAAAAACATTTGTTATAAATATCTATATTAAGTTAAGGACAGCAAAAAAAAAAAAAGAGATTTACCTCTCCTCTCTGCTGTCCACATGGAAGGTCCGTTCAATAACCGAGGTCCATTGCAGACATCTAATAACAAACGTGTTGGGCCTGGGGCGCTCTGTCTTCATTATCTGGCATTCTGCAGAACACAGATACATCAGCCACACTGAAAACACTCAAGATACATCACAAAGCCGGCCGGGCGTAAAACCTGACCTGCAACAGAAAAGTTGTTGAGCGGTGGCGGGCTGAGGTCACTGGCCACATCTGGCTTGTCTTTGTATCCAATAAAAGATCCATCGCTCTTCAGGATGAAGTACCGAGGACGCCATGTTTTGATGTATTCACCTGGAGACAAACATGTAAGAGATACTGTGTCAGTGATTGACTACTTTCGCAAATGCGTAAGCATAAAAAAAAAAAAAAACAACAAGAGTCAAAAAACAAGGAAAAACAAAGAGAGTAAATTATCTAATATATTTTAAGTAGAAAACTAAAAATATGGTAGAAATGAGTTGGGAACAAACAAAATGTCTTAGTAGGTGTTGGCATTTATTATTTCGTTTATCATTATCATGATAAATTTCTGCTTTTGATAACGACTTTGATTTATTGTATTAACAATAAATTAGTGATGATAAAACCCCTCAAAATGTAGATTAAAATAGTGAATTTCTTTTTTTAATCATTTCACAGAAGCATTTACAAATTCAGAGAATATGATAAAATGCAGTTACTAAGAGAAATAAATTATTATTATTATGTAACCGGTGTGCTAAAGAAGCTTATTTGAAATTACTATATTTTCTCGATTTTGATTATTGTCAATTTTATCATTATCACAGTAGTACTACAAAGTTTTTGCGATAACATTTTACGACTACATCAAGCAGCTGTGGTTCTTAATAATTAAAACACTCATAGAAAATGTTTATAAACTGGATACAGTTCCTAGACATAATATAAAAAAAATTGACCCAATGCAACCTAAACGACTGCTTAGTATGAGGTTTCACTAATTTGATGATGTCTCAAAGAATATTTTATGATTATATAAAGGAAAATAGATACCAACAGATTCTTTTGTTTTATTTTAAATGAGTACGTCCAAACGGATCTGCCGGCTTTACTGCTATTGTTTTAGCAGTGAAGCTTAACTACCTTTATTTGTTTCTTCTTTTGAAAAAACGCAATCCACAGCACAGAGGAGCACAAGGAATAGTTGACTGTTTTAACACGGGATTCAATCAAAAGGTACTAAAAGAAAAGTCACATTTTGTTTCTTCTTCTTGGGAATAATTAAAAGGAATGTTTCCCTCTTGAGTCAAAGGGTTCTAAGCGGCAATATTGTTTGCCTACGGTAGATTACCCACATGAATAGCAATATAAATATTACTGCCATGTATATTCAAATATTTTATGGTGGACACAAAGGGCCCCTTACCTCTCTTTTGGAGCCATCCTTCTTTAACAACAACGACGTCATTCATGCTGGGGCAGAAGACTGTTTGGGTAGGTAGGGGGCTGCAGGGAAGCTGATGCAAACTCTCTTATTGGATAAATTCCTGATAGTAAATTAAGATTAGATGACTAATACCTAGAGAGTAGAAGAAAAAAAGAAATAAACTTGTCAAATATCTCATAGAGAAAGTATAAAAGCACTCATGACTTTTACTGGTTGCAATCTGACAAGCAATTATAGCAGTAGAAATAAATAGATTATCACCATAAGATAGAAAAATCCTAAACAAAACAGAGAGCTACATTTCATACTTCAACAGAAAGGAAAAGTGACAACTAAGATCCAGAGCCTGAAGCAAGTAAAACTACAACCTGTAAGACAAAAAAAGTTGAAGACAAACTGAAAGCAAGATCTTAGCCATCAACATAGAAAACCCCCATAGAAAATAAATCACCTTCTCCGGCACTCTGGTGTCCTGAAATAAAACTCCACAACACTGAAAACTGCTGAAATCTGCACACCCTCATCATAAACCAGTCGGGTTGATCATGCATAGCTGCATTTTGTAACCTTGGAGTCTTAACCTTTATGGTTTATCTCAAGTTAAAAAATAAATAAATACATTAAAATGGGGGATTTTTAAATTTTAGGGATACCATGAAAATATTATGATGTGATCTGAGTCAACGATCAAACAGTCAAGAAAAAAAAGATGCAAAGCTCTGTGTTTTTAACGCACAGGTTTCCCCCTTTAAATTTAGTTAAATGTCGGTGGACAGCCCTGAAACCAGGGTCAGCTCAGAATCAACAGCTTATCTTAGATAACAGGTTAACGGGAAATACAGGGAATGTCAATGAAATTGACTGTCCCTTTTATTCAAGCTAATAACATAAACTGATTTACTGACATAAAAAAATGCACAAAGGAAAACTCACCAAAAAGGATTTAGACCTGTCTAATAAGAATATGCTTGAAATACAGATTAGGATTCAATTAAAAACAATAAAAATATCAAAACTGAAATTATAATTACATTTCTCACAAAGACCAAAAATATCTGTGGTAAAGTATAAAGCAGAAAATTCACATTAATTAAGTAAATATTAACTTGCCTTTTTTTAGTAACTAATATAGATAAAGTGTAATAATAACAATCCCTTATTAAACTCAACTAAAAGCCACACTGAATAGACAGGTCTTTCGTTTTTTAACAGCCGCAAAGGCTGTTTGAACTGCTTTGTTTACCAAGATAAAAACAGATAAGGCTTCTCTCGACTTCAGACCTTTTATTGCTCCCCATAGTTAACCACGCTGTGAGTGCACAGAGTAGTACTAGGTAACTGCTTTGTGGGATAATAAATAGGAAGGACAGCCCTTTACTGTAAACAGGTTTGTCCTCGCACAAAAAAAAAAAAAAAACATGAACCACGTAAACAGTTGTTGAAGTTTGCTCAGTTTTCATATATTGGTGTTTGTAGAAACAAGCACAACGAAAGAACAAAATGAATCAAACTGATACACAGAAGTAAATGATGTGTTAATTATCGTGTGAAAACAACCTTTATAACACACCGCGTACATTACCTACTGTAATACAGTAACGTAAACACAGCCACATCGTTAGAGGGTGGTAGCTAGCTAACACACAGTCGACAAAACTTCCAGGTTTCACGTGTTATTATGATTTAAAGTGAACTTAAAGATAGTGCAGAACAATATAAGAGGAAGCTAGAGGCCAGGAGAGTGGCAATGAGCCCATTAAGATCAAAACAATGCAAATAGCCTAAACATATCTTCAAGCTAACTGCTAGTTAGCATGTTAGTTAGCCACCTGCGCTAGTTCTCATTAATATCTACACTCTTACCTCTACTTTGGAGGCAAAAATAGATCAATATATCCTCAACCGTGGCTTGCCCAGAACCTCTGAGCTATGTTTCACGACGCGCCGACAAGTTACCGTTGGGAGGGCTGTGTGTAGTGAACTCTGTCAATGATCACACAGCTTTAGCGCACTGCTCACCGAGCTTGTTTTCTTCTCTCGCAGCGGCGGAGACAGGCAGGAGCGGCGGCGGTGGCGTGCTCGGTCAGAAGCTGCGGCACTCTTTTACGGAAGCAAACACGGTGGAGAATAAAGATCACTTAAATGCGAGCAGAGTACGCCAAGGATGACCGAACTGATTTAGAAACTACAAAAAAATAAAAAAATATCTTAAAAAAAGCAAGCCGTATTTCTTTATGGTTTTAATGCGGTTAGTCGCTTGCTTAGCATGGAAGCCCTCTGTCTGTGTCACTACAGCAGCCCTGCAGACACTCACACAATGGGAAGTGACGTCCAGCAGGCAGAGGGTCCACTGTACCTGAACGGTCGGTGTGAAAGTACACCACGTACTGCAGTGTGACCTTAACCCTAAGCAGTCACCGTAGAGCCTGAGACTGCCTGACATGGGCTACATAAAAAAATAAAGATAATGTAGATAAATATTACAGCAATGTAATATTTATTATGACCTACCAATTTCCTCCCTTTCAATTCACAGTGGAAGTCTCATAAATAAACTGTAAGACAGATATAATGTAGTATTTTTTTATTCAAAAATGGATTCATTCAAAAACAAATAAAAACATCTATAATCGGCAATTGCTCTCAGCTTAGTGTCAAAGAGCTTTACTTTGCTGTCTCTGTTGCTTCCGTTGCAGGTAGCGGGCTCGAGCATCACTGACGGTGGCTTCAGTGTTACGTTTCTCCAGCTTCTTCAGCACATCTTCAGCACAAACCTCTGAGGAAAGAAAGAATAATGGGGTTTTAGGCAAAATAAAGCATTTGAATTTCTAACATTTATTTAAACAAAAGAAGATACTGAAACAAGATTTCGGTACAACAGAACTCTAACGGGCACACTTGCTTAAGACCAAGAGAACTGTAAAACGGGGCCAACACTGTTCTCCGAGAAAACTAAATCACCTCCAAGTATCCTACAAGGGAGCCTGCAGATTATAGTGAGAGGAGCTAAACAATTTACAAGTATCATTCTAAGAAATAATTATTTTAACCTGCTGCCATCAGACGAACAACAGAACCAAGAAACTGCTAATACACCTTCCTGCTTTGAATTGGTCTAATCTGTTAATTGGTGTTAAGATATACACCTCGTAGTATCACACTTTCTTTAAGAATCTTTAATTTGCTGTAGATTTATGCATCTTAGTTTAATATATAATCAAGTCAAAGTCTGTTGTGTATCCAAGAAAAATGCACTTTTACTTTCGATTTATAACCCTGAATAAAATGCTAATTGATCTGTAGAATATTGTACACAGAACCCACAACAAAATATTTGCATTTACAGCTGATTTTGGCCTCATAAACCATGAAAAACAAAACAATACCATAGAATATTTCTATATCAGTATGACATAATGAAAATAAAAAAGTAAAATATTCTGCACTACTTTTCCAATCCTATTTTACTCAGAGATTAGAACAAAAAACAGAGGGAGCATAAAACCACTTTCTAAACATTCATCATTACTATGAACACCTTGTCGTCTTTTGGCTGCTTCCTTGCTCTCCCATTTCACCATCTCGTCTTCTGTAACTTCTTGTCTTGCCACACTGCTCAGCTCATACACATCCACCTCATGGAGTTTAGGTAACAAATCCTTAACCCACTCATAGCGAATAGGACAAACCGTCCTGATGTACATCTTTGAGGTCACCAGCACATCATGGAAGATGACCCAGTTCAGCTCGGCCTCCTGCTCAAACAACTTAAAAAAAGATAAATAGAAAGAAGATGTTAACAATAATGGGTTTTTTGTTGTTTTAATCTGAAATATAGAAAAACATTGCTTACTGATGATGACGGATGGACATGAACCATGGATCCATGGCCGTCCATTGTGCAAAACACTTTTCCAACGGACCTATTAAGGAAAAATAAATAAAGCTCCAAACTAAACCTGAACAAAACAGGACAGTGTCCTTGCATGTAGCTGTATTGGCGATACCTTCTGGCTACATTGGTGAAGTATCCTGAGCACAGGCACCGTCTCAAGAGTTCACTTTTATTTCCATCAAAAGTTTCAATGGGGAAATCTCTCCTCTGAAACACAGGATGTGGCAAACCAAAGAAAAACAATCAAACCTAAAAGGAATTTCACCACATGAACAGTTACTACTGCATCAGGCAGACAAATTACAGTTCATGTTGGTTAAAATTGAGAAATATTAACATTTTGTTATGTTTACAATTCTGTATTGTACTTTTACTTTTATTATTGTATTTGCAAACGAGAAAAAAAGCTGATTTTGATTCACCCCCAACTGAGAGAAACAGGATTTGTCTACAACCGAGGCCCAAAAACAGAAGCATTAATACTCATTTAATCTGAGGTATCTAGTTCATCCCTTTTCCTGTTTTTTTGTCTCCCTTGCTGGATTAAAAAGGGCTAGCATACAGAAAGCATGCCATGTTTGCCTTTTTTTGTGTATTTAGACTTTTTGTTTTTAAATCTGAAACATTTATTTGGCAGCAGGCTTCAGTAAGAGACCTAGACCTTGTACCTGCTGGAGGCGGAGAAGAATCTCTCTCAGCTGAGTCTCCACACTAAAAGCTGACTTCAGCGCCCTCCAATGGATCCAGTTCTCTTTGCACCAGGCTGAAGGCCTGTCACTGCAGAGTGAGGGGGGGATAAAGGGGGATATGAATAGAAAACATAGTGGGGTATTTTAGTTGCAAAGCACTTTGCGATGTCCTTTCCTCACCTGGATTTGCAGGAATTAAACACACAAAGAAGAGTGGCGAAATCATTGATGCTGCCAGTTTTAGCAGCCAGTGCTCTGTGCTTCTTAGCTGCCTCTTTCTGCTTGTCGGGCTGACCTACAGGGAACATTAGATTCATAAAAGAAACATCCCACAACACATTTTGATTGATACTTCAGCACAATGATGCGACAGCAGGTGCACTCACTGAACGTGCTTCTAATGTTCTCCAAGTTACACCTAAAGTTTGTAGCAGCTGACCTGGCCTGATGAAGATGTTCTCCACAGACAGCATGGCGGCTACAGGAAGGAGCAGGTCCTGGCAGCCCAGGGAGGCAGCTTTAAGCAGAGCCCTGGTGAGACCCGGGTGCAGGGGGAACTCCACCATAAGCTCCCCAAGCTTGGTTACTTTGCCTCTCCTATATCAGAAAGATAACAGCTCATATGAGATCCAGAAGATCTTCCGCTCTTCCGTTTGGAGAACCAGAAGATGGATTCTAACACTAACCTGTCAATTGCATCGAACTGGTAGAGCTGTTTTAGCGCCTCAAGAATAAACCTTTCCTCTGGACAGTCCAGATAAGGAAACCTGGAGGAAATAAACATCTCCTGCTGAATAATATATCAACCTTACGTGAACAAGCATCAAAGAAACAAACTGTGTACCTGATGACATCATGAACACCGAGGCACTTAAGGGTGAGGATCACGGCAGTCAGACTTGTCCTCTGAATCTCAGGAATCGTATATTCAGGCATGCACTTCTCCCAGAATTCCTTGGTATAGATCCGGAAGCACTTTCCGGCCGAGGTTCTGCCGGCTCGGCCTGCTCTCTGCTCAGCCTCACTCCTGATCAGAGGAGATCCACCCAGAATCGAAATGAATCCCAATCATTTATTTCGAGAAACGGATTGCTGTCAGGACTCACTTTGAGATTGGCACCACCTCCAAGACGTCCATGCCCACCCTGGAGTTGTGATTGAGCTGCTTCACGAAGCCGCTGTCAACGATGTACCTACGTGGAAAACAGAAAAGAATGATGGAAACCTTTTAGATTCCAACGAATCCCATTCCCTTCATCTTATAACAGACCCACCAGCCCAGCTTTCACAGAGCCAGCAGAGAGAGAGCAAATATGTCAGTAGTGCCCCTGCCTGTTAACAGTGGGTCAGCATTTATTTGTAGCCCAAGTAACAATGGTTATAAAAAGAAAGAGGCTTTAAAATGAACCTTATTCCAAGCAGAAGAAAAAGACTAGTCTGAGGAGGAAGACCAGCCACAAACTTTATCAGCAGACCCAAGTGTTTAGCTTTTAGAGGTCCTATATCCTGCAAATATATGATGAAATAATACTTTTAGCAGCACATGGGGATTAATTTCTTGTGAAATCTTGTTTCCTTCCAGCCCCAAAGAAAATCATTTGCCTTGAAGGTGAAGGCTCCTCTCCCTTTCTAGGTTTTGCCCATTTCATGACGTCACTGTATCAAATAACTTTAAACCGAGGTCACCAAACAGATTTTTACGACTTGGACAATAGCTAAAAAAAGATAAGCTGCTGTTCTGTGAATATCAGCTCCTAAAAAAGTCACCCCTCCCAGACCGGAGAAAGTAGACGTTTATAGTGCCGGCACAGAAGGGTTACGGTAGGTGCTTCACGGAGGGGTCATTGTTACGTAGTTATTACAGGTCAGGGAAGGGCTGCTGCTCAGACAACTCATGAGGAAAACTTAGAGATGCATGCATCAAGTGAACGAAAAACACTTCATACATGATTTTGATTAGTGAAAGCCGTTATAAAACAGATTTTTTTGGATGATGTATGTAGGCTCTTTAACAGCAATGGGAAATACAAGCTAAAATGTATCAGCCTGCCAATCATGGAAATGATCCTATTGCTAATCATTCTTTTCTTTGTAGATCTCAACATACATCTTCCTTAATTTAGGGCCATGTTTTATTTTTCTTATATTAATGGGCAGTTTAAAAAAAGCCGTCGTTTCCTCATTGCAGACCAGGGGATTGTTAAGGGTTCCAATGTTGGTGTTTGTAAAGATTTTTAAACTAAAAGTTGTTTTTTTTCTGTACTACTGCAATAAAAGATCAATTTTCTAAAGAAAAACATCTTAACCAGGCAGGCTAACCTGAGGCAGTTCAAAGCATGGCTCCAAACAGAATTATTAGATTACAACCATCTAAGGACATCCTAACAATGGATGAGATAAAGGTAAACATATAGGATGAAAACTGATGCGACTGTATATCAAATCAAATATCTCATAACTGAACAATTTGCTGCAAACATGTGTTTAAAAAGGTAACGATAAAGGAGTTGGCTGATAATTTATAAGAAACCTAACAGGTAACTTCTTGGTAAACTACCAGTTGGACAAGCATGACTTACTTAATCCCATTGATGGTGAGGGATGTTGCTGCGATGTTAGTGGCTACCACACACTTTCTGATTCCAGGAGGCGGCGGCTGAAAGATCTGTCTCTGCTGCTCTGGAACAAGAACAGAAACAGGATCTTTAGATGACATCAGCGTCCTTTCAATACAGACAACCTGCAGATGTTAACGAGGGGTTATACCAGTGGGCATTGATCCATAGAGAGGTAAAATGAGAAGGCCCTCCACCGTCCCGTCCTGCACATCATAGCGGTAGTCTATGTTTTCAGCTTTTTCAAACAACAGGTCACAGGCATGCTCAATCTCTGACTGGCCTGCAGAACACAAGAGGAGTTTGTGAGCAAAAAACCACATTACCATTAAATACTGCAGCGCATTTTATTGATATAAGGTTGCAGATAAATTGTGAGGAGGGAGAAAAACAGGCAGGTTAAATCAAAGCCTAAAAAGTGTAGCAGTAATATTCAATCTCCATGTGAACGTGTAGCCTTTATTATTTATTGTTGCGTTTATGTCATGCTGTCCTGCATGCATGGTTTTGTGCATTTAAGTTCATCTTTCATCAAAATAGCTTAAAAGCATCTAATTGTTCCCAAGATTTTCTCTCCTGAATGTGGCGCATCTTCCAAGAGTCTGGTTGGATTTAGGTCCAGACTATAATTGGGCCATTCTAATATGTTTAGGGTAGCTGTTCTGCTGGAAGATAAACCTCCAACCCAAGAGTTGTCAGTCATTAAGTGTTTTTTATTCTCTCCCCAGGAATGGCCAGTTATTAGCTCTGTCCATTCTCCAATCCACTCTGACCAACATATATTTCTCTGTTTCTCTGCTGAAGAAAATCCTGCTCACAGCAAAATGGTGTCACCACATATACGACATTGGAGTGCTTTGTATTTAGCAGGTAAACCAAAAAATGTTTAACTTTGGTCTGATCTGATTGCCTTGCTTAATATTTTTGCTGTGCCACCTAAACGGTATGCAGTAGAAGGAAAACTGGCAATTCTTTTATTCTCCTACAGAGGAAATACATTTCTGAAGAGCCCAACTAATAATTGGTATAAATTCTTCCACATGATCTGTGGACCTAACAGCTTCTCCCCTGGCCTTTTCAACACGTCTCCTTTAATGGCCTACGGATATTTAAAAGTTTGTTATTGCACAATGACAAAATTAAAAGCATGAACACCTTTTTAACACTTTGAAATTAAAGGCAACTATCACTACTTGCCTGTCAAAAACACCAGAATATCCCCGGCTTTTTCACTGGTGTGTACATCCAGCGCCACTTTCACCACCTGTGAAGCAGAAAGTAAAACAAAATTAAATTAAAAAAAAAAAGAGGAACAAATAGAAACCAAACACGAATGAGACAACAAACCTCTTTGACATAAAATGTCTTCTCAACATCTTTTGGACCCACAGCCGAGCCAAACGTGCACGTCACAGGGAACACTCTCCCGGGAATTTCAAAAACTGGGCAGTTGTTGAAAAAAGCTGAAAGTTTGCCACTTTCTAATGTGGCGGACATTACCACCACTTTAAGGGGAAACGATCGTCTCTTAGCAGCTTCAGTAGGGTCAGAGAAAACGTTCTTTAGTAAACCCAGAAGGATGTCCTGCAGTGAGAAAAAAATCGGGAGGCAGGAATCAAACACAGCTCTGCGGCTCCTGTATCGGTCCTGCAAAGTACCACAAACTTGCCGTGTTCAGACTGCGTTCATGGACTTCATCTAGAATTATCACGCTGTACTGAGAAAGGGAGGGATCTGCCAAGACTTCTCGGAGCAAACATCCATCTGTCATGTACTTTACTGCTGTGTCCTGCAACAGACAGTTATTATCATACCCAATGGAAATTGTTGTAGACTTTCTTCTTTTTTTGATGTAGGAAAATATGGATCTCTCACCTGGGATGTGAAGTCATCAAACCGCACTTGGTATCCCACTTCTCTACCCAGAGTGCACTTCATCTCCTGAGCGACCCTCTGAGCTACAGTGATGGCAGCCACACGGCGAGGCTGGGTGATGCCAATCTTACCATCCTTACAATAACCTACCCATACAGAGAAGTTAAACAACTTAGAACCTAATTTTAAAAACTTCATAGTGTACAGCCTTAAAATGAATGAATGAAAAAAAAAAAAAAAAAAAAAAAAAAAAAAAAAGAGTCATAACAGAAGAGCAGCCAAAACAAAAGCTAGCAGGATAACTACGGTAGAGATACACAGAAAAATCATCTGGCTGACATTTTTGGGTGAAATCAGCAGGGTTTTGTTTGTTTTTTGTTCCAGTATTAATGAATACAAGAAATAAAACGTGCTTGCCTTGGGTGATTCATTAATGCATTTGGTAGCCATGACTTAAGATCATATGATGCACCCTAACCCTTTCCCCCCCTCTTTGTTATCTAATGTTAATTTTTGATTTAATAATTTTTGTTTTATTATTGAGACTCGTGTAACATTTTTACAATTGTTACATTTTTATCATGTAGACGAGAGAAGAAAAGACAATATCAGCTCTAAGAATCAGCCCAGAAATATTGGCTGCAAATATCAGGAACCAGTTAGACTGGTGTCAAAATAATCAGCATCAGCGTGAAAAAAAAGAAAAAAAAAGCTGTATGGGTCAATCTTGAAGCCAAAGTTTAGAACACTGGAGTTTTTATACTGCATAGAGACTTTTCAGAAAGTTGAAAAAGTACCTTTCAGGGCTGCAACTAACAAATATTTTGCTAATCGATTTATCTGTTGATTATTTTTTCGATTAATCGATTATTAATCGTATGGTAAAAAGTTCCTAAAAGATTTTTTGAAGAATTAAACCCGGTGAAAGCAAAACTTTTCCACCCGAGGAGTTCCGGGTAGAGACTATTGACGGACGGAAAAGCGTTTCTAATCCTAACTAGAAAGTATCTATTTACTGTTTTACAATTTTACTATAAATGCTGCTCTAAGTTAATTTATCTGTCAGCTTAAGATATGTTTTAGAGTCTCTATGCTGCAGTTAACATTTAATCAATTACTAAATGAGTTGACGATTATTTCAATCATCGATTAATCACGATTAATTCGATGAATTGTTTCAGATCTAGTACCTTTTCATCACTTAGCATTACACCGGTGAAAGCCACAGTCAACTATATCAATAACGTTGTTTGAGTCAGCAAATAATTGAATGGAAACCTGAAGCTTATCCATCAAAAAAGATTAGAAAAAAGTTATTTGAGGCAGATGTCTGACATGTACTTGTCTATCTTGGTTTTCTAAGGATGCAAAAGCTTGTCATTTAGACAGGACTGTTTTCTTATTTAAACCTATTTTCATTTGATCAAATCCACCTAGATCTAATGACGAAGGCACCGGTATTCAGTGATCTCTCCTGTCATGTTTATTAGGTTAGTCTCAGATCATTTGAGATTTGTGATGTAATATTTTATCCTGCTGGATGTAGCCCGACACCAAAATCCTATTTCACCCACCACTATACTACCACCACAAACCACTGATGCATAGCATCCTATTTACACCTACTATCTGAAGGTTGCAAATATAACTGAGGCAAATAAGACATTTTTTGGTAACCCTGTGCAAATGTAACCCTCAGTTTTCTGTTCTTAGTTGTAAAGTCTCCATCTAATGTATTGAACTGCAGCTATGTGATTGGTTGAATAAATAGGTAAGCTTCACAGATGTTCCTCAGAACGTAATTAAAAGTGCAATACTTCTCAAATTTCTATTATTTAAAATTGTCTACCGATTTAAACCATTATTTGCACGTGCTTTAATAATATATTGTTTCCTTATTAGTTCAAGAGGATCTCTAGGCCACATATACCTTAGTTGGACCCGAACGTTGTGTAAGACCCTAACTGTTAAATGCGAGAGAAATCCACTGAGTTTATATTTCCAACATCTTACCTGCCGCATGCAGGTACTGTGGAAGCTGTGTGGTTTTTCCGCTTCCAGTCTCGCCGGTGACTATGAGAAAGGGGCTTTTTCTGACCGCCTGAACCAGCTTGTTTTTGTGCTGATAGATTGGAAGCTGCGTTGGTTTGGACATAGCCGACAACCTTTACAAGTGAGTAACAAAAAGAGAGACGTGTTGACACCAAACTCCATAAACTGGGTTTAGTCTGTACAAAAAGCTACGAGGAGGAATACAATTTCTTTATATCAGAAAACATTCGTTGAAAAAATCATAGGCGACATGATGCCTCGTTCACTTCCGTACTACAATCTCTTCTCAAGTACTATTGGCTCCTCGGCGACCACGTGACACGGAAGTACATACCAAAATAGCGTTTCCCTTATGCACGCTGCCGGCATATTTAAAAATAAAAAAAGATCTATTGTAAAAAAAAATTATTATTTGTCTGTATTATAGGATCTTATTTAACTTTTTTGTTTTTGCTAGAAGCTGAGCTTTTACACCATTATAAGCCTCTACGTTTCTTCAAGGATCACCGTGTATAATTCAATGTTTTACATCTCCAGTCACTCTTACTGTTCCCTGCTAAAGAGAGCATCCCCACAACATGATGAGGCAACAAGCATGTACCACTCTTGTTACTGTGTTTTTTTTTCAAGCAGTGTGAAGTGTGGGTGCTATGCTACAGAAGTTTAGTTTCCCTTCTGACTAAGCACCTCCTTCCACAAACTCCCAGTTTGTAGCAAACATCAATGAAATTCTTTCAGAAATTATCTTTCTTTATACTCATTCACAAAGCAAGATTTTTTTGAGTGCATGGCTATTTTGTCAACAGATTCTCAAACCTGTGCAAGACAGACCGGTACAAAAGATCCTTCCTGCCTCCAGCTATCAACACCTACAACAACTGGTTAAGAGAAAACAAATCATGAGTTATTTCAACAGTCAATTTCCCTTTGAGATAAATAAAGTATTTTTGAACTGAATTGAATTTATAACCATGCAAAATGAATCATTTATTTCTTAGGGATAGAATGTCACAGATAGTTCACTCAGAAAAAGGTTCTTTTTTATTTTCAATTCAAAACAGTGACTGAATAGTTTAACAAATAAACCGGACTGGAAATGGTTGTTTTAATGTGTTCCAATGAATATTTACAGCTGATACAGAAGAGGTCCACCTGAGACAACACTAGGAAAGTCTTTCATTTCTGTAATTGATGAGACTCTTCCGTTTCAGCTTCCCTGCAACACAGAAGAGCTGGTGTATTTTTCTAGACCAGTATCATCTATACAAGTAGACCTTATCTGGCCACAAAAGAGAAAGCCAATTTTTTTTCAAATAGAGGTTTAAAAGTGATGCTTTGTCTGCTTACCTGTACATTGTTGTAGGCAGCTGGGTTCTTTACAGATCTCAATAATACAGTGGAAATACACCTGTTGGTAATATGCAAAATCCTCACAAAATGTTTGTTGATATTAAAACCTATTTATTTCCTTAGTTATATTAAATACCGTACCTGATTTTTAAACGTTGAAGCGTTCACAAATGAAAAGAGCTGGACAACAAACCATTTGTGTAGGGAGGGATTTGTTGTTTCCTCCACAAAGACGGGCAACAGAAGTGTTCTGTGGCTATCACCAGGAAAAGGACACCTAAAACAGAAGTAGCAAAGAACTGAAGTTGATTTTTTTACCCCCCCCCCCCGAAATATTTCAAGCTTCTTAAATAATAATAAAATTCATGGCCTCAAATTTGAACCCTTTAACGAGTAGGTTCCATCTTTGAGGGTCCTGTGGGTTCTCAGTGAGCGTGGCCCAGCAGTCCTCAAGCAGCATCGATAAGTCCATGTTGTCATGTTTGACAAGAAACACCTCCACATACACAGGCTGGTCCAGCTCAGTTATTATAGGTCGTTTGCTGGTAGAGTAAAATGATCTGTAAGAGGAATCGGTAAGGAAAATAAATATTAATAATCAAATTTGTTGCAAAGTTACTCACTCAGCATTGTCAGTTATTCTTATTTTAGGTGTTCTGTTAAACATGTCATGCATCAAAGCCAGCCAAAGTCATAAGCAAAAGGCAAAGAAACAAACATTTTATGCTAGATCAATAGAGCTGTTTTTGCTAACTTGAGTCTAGAAATTAATTTTCTTATTTTTTTTTTTATAATTTAATTTAATTTTTTTACAGCATTCAGTCATTCACCCATTCACACACTGATGGTGGAAAGCTACATTTTAGCTAAAATGACAGTGTGCCTGCCATACAAAGGTGCCATCGGGCCTTTTACAGGACTATTTTATTCTGTATGTAAATTATTTTAGTCAGACCAAAAAACAAATATAAATATATAAATAATATATAAAGAAATATTAAGCCAGCATTTCTTAACTGAAACATCATATGAAGCCTTGACCTTTGGCAAACCTCATTTCAGTCCTAAGTTTCCCCATGCTGTTCAGTGCCGATGGGTGATATGATTTGCTTTGTTGAACCATTATGTCCAGTTTAGTCATTTGATTCATCGCAAAGCTACATCGCACAGTCAGGCTAAAAGACAAGAACAAGAAAACAGAAATTAAAAATTCCAAAAGAAGCTTAAACTGATTGTTTTGTTGTTTTTTTTCCCACCTTACTTGAATGGAGTTTCACAAAATATGGCTCATTTCTTTAAATGTCGTTGATGATGACTGAGTAAATGATATTTCCATCTGCTATCTAAAATTGTTGTTAGAGGATGAAAAGAGATTTATTATTTCTTACCAAAGACTTAGTTCCACAATCTGTAAATGGAAAGCTAAACGTTGGTGGATCTTTTGCTTGGCACACATTTGGAGGTACTGAAGCATTCCTAGGAATGATGATGTTAAACCCTTTTTTTGGTGCAGAAACCCTCCCTTGACATGTATGAAAAGAGATTTGTGCTTCGTTCTACAGAGAGAATATGTTCAGTAAACAGAAGCAGGGCATTAAAAATGAACAACACTTCAGCTTTTTTTACACTTTGACAACCATTGGGCACAACCTTTTTTTTCTTGTTTATATCAAGCTCATTTTCAATCTTGTACTTGATAACCTTTTTTTATAATTTTGGTTTCGTTTACACTATGTTTTACCTGTATAGCACTTTGTTTTCCTTTTTTTTATATAAACAAATGATTATAACATCTTGTTATGTAAAAGAAATGTAGTGTAAAAACAATGACCTGAGAAGTGTTTAGTGCATAATATATATTCCACCTTGTGGTCCCACAGTTCCTATGAAGAGACATATTCAAGTTTTGCAAATGATTTGGATTCAATCTCATTGAGCTTGATTTGATTAAGATCATTCCAGTGCAACCATGAGTTTAAAAACCCAACTCTGCTTAAAACAGCTTCACACCGTCTTCCCTGATCCACCTGCTGTGTTTCTTGGTCTTTATTATGATGCTGCTTATTCACAAATGATCTCCAACTTTTTTATTGAAAAACTAAAATCAAGTTTACTTTTATCTAACTTCTGAAAGCAGTATATTGCAGTTGATTGTAGTTTTGGGTGAGATAGTGGGATATATCCATGTGTAAATCCCTTAAAGCATTGAAGAAACCATTGCACTAAGTTTTAAAAGCAGGAAAATATGAGAAGGTTCATGTGATGTGCACTTTCCACTTTCTATGCTCCTGTTGCAGATAAGATGTATCGACTGAATAATCTTAGGTGGATTCCCATTTGCAGGCGCCATGATGACCACAGTAAGACTCTTCGTATATTTCTGTTTAAAATGTTTAAAGAAAAAAAACAAAAATCAGGTTGAATTATTTCCTGATTGACAAGAAACTTCAACCGAAGAAAAAAAGAGGGGTTAGAAGTTCACCTGTCTTTTCACAAAACACCCAGTGGAAGCAACTGTAAAGATGATAAAGGAGTTTGTTTCTATAAGGAAGTAGTAGCAACGTCTTGCTACAGCAACAGCTTGTTAATATCCGCTGCGTTCATCTGTGTGACACAAACAAGCGCCTTAAAAACCACAAGCACTTCAAGGTCAAGTGTCACTGCAAATGCAATCACGGAGTCTGACTCACCTTTTACATAAATGCTGAAGGGAAGATGGAGAAAATCCTCCTTTGACATGTAGAGAGTCATGGAGTCATCATGACAATTCAGTGTGTTGTTGGTGGATGTAATGTGGAACGTTGGACGAGGCTCTACCGATGCAGCCAAAGCTTCATGTTTCAGATAAAGCAGTGGCAGAGATAACAATGCAACTGAAGTAAAGGCTATGATGTTGGTCTTCATTGCGTTGATTTTTTTTTTTTGCTGTTGTTTTGCTGAGGCTCTGTTTGACAGGTGGAGCAGGTGGCTCTCATTCAGTTCAATTGGCCCCTGGAGGTAAAGTCACAGTGTGTTGCTGCTTGTCATGTCAAAATTAGAGCTGTTTAGGAAGTAAGAGTTTTATACCTTTAACACAGCAGCTGTAGATAAAGATCTGGATTTTCTCCTCATTGTCTGAAATCTGCAGAAGTATTATATTTCATCTTTACACTTAACAGTAGAACGTTGAAGCTAATTTGCACCAGCTTTGTGTTCCAGACAATATTCAATTTTTGTTAGGTTTGGTTAAATAAACAATGTGAATCTAAACTCAGGTTGCCTAAATATCTGAAAATGTTTTTTTGCTTTTTTAAATCAAATGTTCAGAGTTAACGAAGTCAACACGTTGGAAATCGATTTAAACATTTGTGACTAAGAACCAATATGGAAAACTGTTTCGTTTATACCACTGGCGCCCCCAAGTGGAGCAGGCCGGTAATACACATAAGTTCAATTAATAGTTTTACTGAACATTTAAAAGTCTTTCCTCTAAAAAGGTGGAAAGCCTGGCCCTTGTTTTCACTCTAAATGCATTAATATTTCCTGTTATCTCTAGATACAGTCCATAACTGACTTATTCCTAATGTAAATGCAATCCTTATCAATCTAGTTTTTTTATTTAGATTAAATGAGTTTTATTGATCTCACAGCGGAGAAATTCACTTCATTCATTTTAGTGTTATGTGAAATTATATTCTATAATCCAATCATCCAAGTGCTTTAACTATATGTGAACAGAAGTTGATATTCTTTTATCTGAAAGGTTGTTCTATGATTGAATAATTGTACCGATATTTCTCTCCAGTATGGAGTCACAGCCAAACAGGAATAGACCAGACAAAGCTACTATGATGAGAAAAAACAGAGAGAGCATAAAGTTAGAGGTTGAACTAACAAGTATTGCAGAATGTGAGAATAGCGATAAAATGAAGCAGAATGATGAAAAGTGGTCCCTATGTCCTCCAGAGGTCTAATCCTATAGCAGCATAACTATAAAGATAGCTCAGGATAACCCGAGCCACTTTAACTATAAGCTTTATCAAGAGGGAAAGCTTAAAGCCTAGCCTTAAAAGTAGACAGGGTGTCTGCCTCATAGACTAAAACCATTGGTTGGTTCCACAGGAGAAGTGAGCAGGAGGATTTCAAATCAGACTCCTCTCCTCTCTAAAAAAATAGGGATGGACAATATAATGCCACAGCCCACACTGTGGCTACAAATAGTGCAAACCTCCTGCCAAGTTGAATTACTTTCAAGAGAACTGGAAAATTGTCCTTTGACAAAGAAGCCCACAACTCTAGATTTACACTAAAATGACAATAGCAGGGTTGCCAGCTAGAGACTGAATGTTTTAAAGTTGGAATACTATAACTGTTATTTATAAATCTAGAAAAATTCTATATTTAGATAAAAAAAAACCAGACTTTTATGAACTATTTTCTTGTTAATTGCTGTAACTTTTTACAGTCTGTTAATTTTGTGAAAATTTAACATTTTAATAGTATTTGTTCAAAATATTCAGTTTTTCTAAATAAAGTGTTAAAATACTACCTATACAACTAAATAGTACTAAAACAATTTACTAAAGGTATATTGGTAATGTAAATGTTTTTAATGAATGGATGGAAAATAGTTCCAGTTTCAGTTCTTTATTTAGAAATGATCAGAAATATTTACAAAGAGATAATGTTCCTGGATATTGTTGGAAAAACACTTTAAAACAAAATCTAATTTCATTAGGGGACAAGTATGGTTCAGAATAGAGCTTTTAAAGCGGTTAATCGATGTGTCCTGCCTTATGCGGGCATAGGCGACTTGCAAAAGAGGAAGCTGAACAGAAATCTACATAACCTCCGTTGTAGGATGTTACATCCGATGGGAGTAGCTCTCATTACATTCCCGACATTTGACTTCAACAATGTAAATGCTTGAAATGCACCATTTGCAATTAATTGGTTACATCTGTGGTGGTTTGTATTGTCAGTAGCTATGATGTGCGGCTGATAAATTTAGGCGAAAAATGCATCCTTTTTTTGCATCACACAGGAAGCATCGGTATCCTAAGATACAAGAATAAAGGAAGAAATGTGCAATTCATTGAGTATTTGAACTCCTCGAGTACCAAAACAATTTTTTATCAATTTTACAGTCTCAGAAATATCTCACTCATTGCATTTAACTTGAATAATTCAAGCATGTATTTATGCTATATGGATGTTATTTTTATCAAGAAGCTTTTATAAATGTAAAATATATAGAAAATTACAGTACATTTAGACTTAAACCAAACACATTTGATGTCTGCAGGTTAAAACGGGGTTTAGACTCTTTAATCCTCTACAGCTGCTATAGATGGTCTGTGGTCTTGTTGTGAATGGAGTTTTTTAGTTTTTCATCGCTGCTCTGATCCACAGATGAAGACAGGAACCACAGCTTTAGGCTTTTCTCCCATCCATCCCTGCTGTATAGACAGAGAAAAAACAGATGGTAGATGAGTAAATGCTGGAACATGATTCTTTCTCACACAAAAATGAGTTTTGATGATCCAATCTGAATGTATAAGAAACTCAAACTACCTTTTTATTCTCTGTCTGTTCTGCCATGGATCTCCTCCTTCTTAACTGCATGAACAATTGGATAAATAACACACCAAGCAGATGCATAAGGACATTTGATTAAACCCTTTAACATTTTTATGAAATGGCTTTTTTATTTTATATTGTATACATTAAATTATCTTTATAAAATATATTAAACTGTGTTTATGTTTGATAAAGTTTTCATATTCTAAATATCACAAATACAGCAAAACGCAAAGTGGTAATCGAATGGACCTCTAACAGTCTATAGCCTTTTTGTCTTGATTTTAAGCAGATTACAGGATTATTCAGCTGTAAATGACAACCCTCAAGTTAATTTTTGAGTGACATTTCTGATTCTTTTAACAATTAGGCTAAAAGTTATGAAGTTGCTCTGCTTCTTCCCTCTTAAACACGATGCCCCTGATATGACATGATATGAGCCCTTTCATTTTTCAATGATAAGTATTTAGGGAAATAAATGAAAGTGGACCCTGTGCTGTTCTTAAGTTTATGTGAAATAACTTTTTTTATTTTGGGAAATTAAATGTTTTTGTCTTTTTAACAGGCATGTGTTTCTCTTCATAACTGAGGGCTGATAAAATGCATATTTAGCAGAGGCTTTCCTGCATGTTTTCCAGTTTCCAGTTTCACATCAGATTTTTTAAAGTAAAGTATTTAAATTATACTTAAAAAAACATTAACCAGAATTTTAAACATAATTAATTAAAGCTGCATTTCATTTTGAAACAATTGAATTACTTCATCAACAGTAATTATTACACAGTGTTTGTTGGCAAAGCCTGAGAAAGAAAAAAATGTGATGCTTTAATTATAAAATTGCCTTTTTCTAAAAATGAAAACTGCAATAACTTTAGGAAATAGAACAACATGCAGAGGGAAAGACTTGCACTTACATTTTGACCAGCAGAAGTAGCCAAAAAGGCTGATGATGATGAAGGCAGCAACACCCCCACTGCTGTAGATCAGTAGCTGCATCGCTGAGCTCACTTTAACTGCACAAGACGTGGGTTCATAAAGATTAGTTGTACAGCTTTTTTTATTTGACCTTTGTCTTTTAGTTTTCCCTTGAAGTATGCAGCTATAGAAAGGAATATTATGAAACCGGAAGGTTACATACCTTTGCCATTGAACAACTCCACTCGCAAACAGTTACTCCTCTGCTTGCAGCAGTAAGACCCCAGATCGGAGCTTTTTA
>JAUZNJ010067245.1:0-22505 GCA_034780135.1 Jordanella pulchra
CGGGCGCTCCCATCGTCTGTAAAGGGTTAAACAATTATATTATATAGCAAAGATGGAACCTATTAGGTTACTGAATAAAAGAAAATGATAAAATATGTGAAACAACTATAATTTCTCAAGTAAAGAAATCTAAAACTATCATTTAAAGACAGGGTATGTCGCCACAACATACTGTCAGAGTATTTTTCACTTTATTTCAATGAAATGGACACTACCTGTGATATAGTTATCTTTTTTTAGTGGAATTCTGCATTTAGTGCTGGGAGAGACTTTGTGCTTATAAGAGTCTTTTTAAAGGGGGGGTTCTGGTTAAAACTTTGTTCCACGAGATGCATTAACTGACAAAAGCCTACCGAGCTTATTTACAAAATGTCCTTTTCTATCACATCAGAAACATTTTGCTTAGTGCAAAACTTTTCAATCATCACATCCTTCCAAGTACAGCAGAGAAGTCGATGCTGCTCTGACATGCAGCACAGCAAAATTTACGTTATTTGGGTCGTAACTTAAGCAGTTTATTGAGTGTCTATGTTTACAAACAGAACTGTATCAAGTTTATTCTACATCCTTGTTGTCATTAAACAGTGTAAATAATCCAGATTAGACTTTGACTCAATTCAAAGATACTGCTATCAGCATATTAGCACATTGAAATAATTCTAATACTTTAAACCTGGTGGTTTTAAACATTTGCCTCTAGAGTTTAGCTCATTAGCTTTTTATGTACTATTTTGTTAACCTCCTGTAAATAGATGTGATGCCTTTATGCTTGCAATTGTTGCAACTAATGCCAATCTGCTGATTTTTCTCTGAACATGCCTTCAAACAGATAAGTTAAATTTGTTTTGGCTTGATTTTAACTTGCTCCATCCTCTCTTACAGTTTCAGCTATCACTGTCCAAGATGCTTCTATTGATTCTTTTAAACACTTTTAAGTTTTTTATATTTTTAACGTAGCTACAACATTGAAGTGTCGCCAGTTCAGTTTCCTCCAGATATCATTTAACTGAATAATCATCTAGCTGTTTACATATTAATGTGGGCTATTCTTTGTACAATCTAAGTTTAGGCTTAGAACTAAAAAGAAAAGAGTAAATTAATATTCCAAACTCATACATAAGGCTAGCTAAAGTCTTATTATCAATTAATAAAGACAAAGGAGTTTGTGAGACCAAAGAAGCTCTGAGACTGCTCTTTGTTGATACCTGGTCATCTTGGATTTTTCTAGGAAGTTGTTGGAAAATGGAGGCTGAGATATGAATTGGTGAGGGCCACTTTCAGAAAACAGCATGGTGAAAATCCAAACATGACAGACTCACTTAGCTGGTCTTGTGAGATTGGCCACTGGTTCTCTCTCCCAGCAGGGGGTGGCCGTTTCTCAATCACAGCCTCTGCTTCTGTGATCTGCCTGTACTTTGGAGTTTGTTTTTCCTTCAGTCCATTCTGCTGAATTATTTTCTAACTACCCAGCTCTTTCTCTCAGTGACTTGGCAGTTATTTCTTCCCACCCCTGACACACAGGGGGGTTTGATGGCGAAAATGCAATATTCATCTGTGTTCACCATTAGGCGGGCTGGCTATGAGGGCTGTGGAGATGGAAGATTTAAAAGCGGCCTGAATAATTAAACCACTGGGAACTGTGACAAACACAGATGCAAACCAGCACGCACACAAACACTAAGGTGTCGATGTGCAGAGCCTGCAGCTCTGACCGAAGCGTCCATCAACGACGTCTTTGCTACAAAATAGTTGTTCATTAAACCTTTGCTGATGCTGGATTCAGTGGTGCAGTCAGTTTATGCACTAGCCCGGTTTGGATGATATATGGAGAAGAGAATAGCCTAGCAGCAATGCTACACACAACTGTGAAATAAGGCCTTCAAATCTGCATGAAGTCAATATATAATGTAAGATGAGGTTGCTAAATTTCACTCTCTTCCATATGGATCAATCTACTGTCCTTGCCTCCTGAGCCAAGTTTTTTTTTTTTTTTCATGATATTTCAGACTACTTTTAGTGAAAAAAAACATTATGATTCTTTCATAAACCAAGGATACCAATGGATAAATGCTTAGCAGAGACCTGCAATTAGATTTTTTTCTGTGTTTTGTGCTTTATCAAAGAATTCCATAATTAAATACGTAAAGATTCAATCATTTTATCTTGCCAAAGTTCTCCTCTTTTGGACCAGTTTGTTTAAGAAAGGACTGAAGGATTTAAGATTTTGCTTTATGTTTCTTTTATTGTAAACTTCTTACAATTCATGTAAATCAAAAGTATTTCCAACTCTAATCTTTAAATCTGTGTATTTGTTGAACCTTTTAGCATCTCTGGAAAACAAGAATCTCACATTGACTTTACACAATAAGATTATCAGCTCACCTTCATAAAATCAGTGGGTTTAAGAGTTTAAATTGTACACAGATAAAAAAAAGCAGCATAAGCAAACTGAAACCAAGAGTTAAATGTAATGTTTTGATGCTTTGATTATTTCCCTGTTATCCAACGTTAAAGCAATTGTATTACTCTGAATATAATCTGTAGCTCATAAAGGCCCAACTTTAGCTCTTAGCTTTCCTGTTTCTCCTATTTTTTATTTCTATCTGTTCCCAATGAACACTATTTATGTCCATCTTTGCTTTGTCTCTGGTATGATATACACTTCACTGGAAGCAGTTTATTTTTCAGAATTCATCCTACCTCCATTATTTTTCTTATTTATTTGCAGCTCCTTTACAAAACAGCTGCCTGTTTTAACTATGGCACATGCAAGTAATTATTAGGGGCACGCATGCTGGCTTATAACGAGCACAGAGGGGCACCTTTAAAAGATGGAAACTTAATCAACTAATAAAATTACAAATAAATGGGGATAAATAGGGGCTGTACAGTGTTGCAGTGGTTCTGGGTTCGATCCCGGCCTGGGGTCTTTCTGTTCTCCACGTGCATGAGTGGGTTCTCTCCGGGTACTCTGGCTTCCCCCCACAGTCCAAAAAACATGACTTTTAGGTTAATTGGCATCCCTAGGTGTGAGTGTGAGGTGTGAGTGTGTGTGCACATGGTTGTACGTCCTTATGTGTCTATGTATTGCCCTGCAATGGACTGGCATCCTGTTACCCCGCCTTACGCCCATAGTCTGCCGGAGATAGGCACCGGCCCAACCGCGACCCTGACGGATGAAGCGGGAGAAGATGGATGGATGGTTGAGGATAAATGGTAAGTTGTGAGATGAAAGGTAAAAAAAAAAAAAAAAGTGGTGAGACAGAACTGTATCAAGTTAGGGTGAGACACCAAGAAGCAATCTAGTAACCTGATCGACCAATTTCAACTCGACTGGCCTTGATTACTTGGAAAAATACCAAATAGGTTTTATTCAATGAATTGACCTCAACGCCATCAGGTTTCAGTAACAAAAGTGCTGATCAATGTGGACATTGGAACTAAGTTAATAATAAGGAAAGAAGGTTGTTTTTTTTTTCCTGACGTCTCTAAGGTTCATATAGAGATCAAGACTCCAGGAGATACCACTAAAACTAAATGGAGTTTAAGAAAACTATTCAGTTTTAATGTTTTCAGTTAGGATGCGTTTAGAGGATACAGAGAGGCTGTTTAGTCTAACGTGAATGACTAATTTTTAATGTCAAAAGGGTTTAAAACGTAAACTTATCAGTGGAGGTATTTTCATCGACCGTGATTTTGTTCATTTTAAAATATTGCGTCATAAGAACTCATTGGAAGCAACTAAATTTTAATCAACTTTCTAAATTTTGCAGAAATGTTTTTATGCACGCTTGAGGCAGTGTGACTATTTCGAAAAAGCAGAGGCGCTAAAGAGGAAATGGAAAAAATTTTTTTGAATAAGTTTGAATATTTTCCACAGCCGGCGGCGTCCTGAATGCAGCATTAGAATCATACTTCTCTCTTGATGTCTCCGTATGGCATGAACCATCGCTAATACCAGCTGACATGATAAAGTAGGAACAACTTGAAACACACCGATTAAAAACTCGGCCCTTCATTGATCTGTGGGCCTCACTAGCTTTCCAACTCTGCATCCTGTTTGCTACAGCCAAGCATAATATTAACATGTGAGGTGATAACGCTTTATGCGGCTCCAATGGATGGAAACGTGTCCAATTTTTTCCACTTTATAAGTTTGCTCAAATTCCGCATGACATTTAGATGGAAACTAGGCTTTTATATCCTGGTTAAAAAACAGAGAGAACATGTTAGCAAGAAGTGTCTGCGCAATGTTATTGTTCTGAAAGAGAAATCTGAATTAGCACTAGCAGATCATAGTTTCATAAGAGTTTATATCTGGAATTTAAATCGGTGTATCCTCTAAAAAAAAAAAAAAGAAAAAAGTATGGATGGCATGAAAAAGGAAATCAGCTTAGAAGAAACAGAAAAGGTAAAGAGCAAAGACAAAGATCAACAGATGGCAAACAGCAAAAAGTAAAGGGAGGAAGGAGAAAATAGGAAACGGTGGATTTCATTCAAGCATCCGCCCACTCCTGCCTCCCCCTCACCCTTATGCCCCCTGCAGCCCTGCGCTGCTGGTTGTGCTTTGTCCTGATAAGAACCAGTGGCAGCCGCACACAAACACACACTGAAGGAGTAGAGTCAAACACATACGTATATCCACCGCTTAGAGAAGGGCCCCTCAAGCAGCCTTGGCCTGCCGTCTGTGAGACGTTCTTCTTCTACAAAGAATGTGTGTGTGTGTTTGTTCTGCTCAGTGTCTGAGTACCAGCCAGGGTAAACACAGTGTGCCAGAATGTCACGGTTCGGGGCCTTCACACCTCCGTCACAAATAACCCAGTCAGCCGTGGATTGTGTGCGTCTGTGTGCGAGTAAAGGCAGTGAGAGATGGAAACATTGACCGTGTGTTTCTGGGACTGTTTGGAGAATGAGGAGGTAGGCTTTATGCGATAAGTGTAATCGCATGGTTAACAGTGTGTGCGAGAGGAAGACGGCTCATGAGAAAATGAGCCAGTGCACTGCGACGCTTTGTTTAGGCTGCAGTCTATATGGAGCCTCTGCTATAAATGTGGTGTCAGGGGACAGAGTGGAGATGAGTCTGTTTGAACAACTGCAGCGAGGCTTCATATGCACTATTATCTCTACTGACCGCCTCCATTCCACAGGTACTTAATACAAGTACTTAATGAACAACATGATTCCGTCAAACAGTGAATCCATGTAACCCTAACATGTGATAAACAGGCCAACACAGATAGCTGTTAGCTAGCTTTGGTTCTATGGTTGTTTGCCAAAACTGGAGCTGACACTTAGTAAATGTTTCTTTACGAGCAAATCCAGCTGACCCAGTTTAGGTGTTTACAATGCGATGGATCCAGGGGTCTGAACAGGTCTCTGTTTCCAGTAGGCTCCTCTGATCAAAACAGTTTACACAGCACCGTCTGTGTAACGTATTTACTACTTCACTACATATTAACCAGGTCTGTGTGAAAAAGGAATTTACTCCCTAAACCTTACAATTTATTTTACTCTGTTGCAAAACCTGTTAAATATAATCTATAGCTGGTAATGAGTCAACGTCATTGTGGCGGAGGAGTTTTAAAGTCAGACAAACCATTTAACTAGATTAAAGTCTGAACTTTGATTAGGCCACTGACAGAGCTTTATTTATTTATATTTATGCCATTGAAAGACATGACAGCCTGCTTTAGATCATTGTCCTGCAGCACAGCCAAGCTGAACTGCTGCTTTAGGTCAGAAACTACTGCTTGAACATTCAGCATTTTCTGCTAGACAGCAGAATTCATGGTTCATCAATTATGGTCCTGAAGCAGCAAAACAGCCCCAAACCTTCACACTACTATCAATATGCTTTAAATATTTGGGATGTGTAAAAAAATAAATACATTTTCCAATTCTGAATCGATTCTCATATCTATTCTTAAAGATAGATTTGCATAACCAAAGATTTTCCAAACATTTTCCACTGTCCTCACGGCCAACATTAAATACCATTACTGGATTACTTTACTTTTGAATTTTAACATGTTTGCATAACAACACAGGCTTTTAAGTCAGGTAACAGTTGAAATATGTTTAATGGCAGCAATCCAATCTGAGATCAGACTGGATCAGATAGAAAAGAAACGATTCTGAATCTTGAGAATCAAAGCTGAATCAATTCTTGTAATTTGAATCAACACCCAATCATTGAGATGCTGATCTTTTCAGAAATGCATTGTTAGTTTTAGCCCAACTATGGTGCACACATGCTTACGGAAAGTTCAAATCATCATTAATGTTTTATTCTTGTGACTTATTGATTCAACATATGAAGTAATCAGGCCTACAATGTAAAAACGATCTAAATAAAACTATTCTAAGACTGTATTTACTCTTTATTTTTGGCCATTCAATAATTACACATACTGCTCTTAAAATTAGACATTTGTTCTTTTCAGTGCCAAAGTTTCATTACACTGGCAGATTATAACTCAAGTGCAAAGACACCATTTCAAGAAAGCTTTTAATTTTAGTTTACTTTTTACAGTGTAGTTGTTGCTGGCAAAACTGAAGCTAAAATAATGAGGTTTTATTACAAATAATTATTTAAGGTTTATTAAGGGTAAATACTATCTCACCAAGTAGGATAATTGTATTTACCTTAAATGTATTTACCTTAAAATTGAATTTAGAAATAAATGGAGTTTACTTTTGGATACAGAAACACTTTCACAGAACAGTAAAAATATCCACAAAGCAAGCTCCGCCCCCTCCCTTTATGAAATCATAAAGAAGAGTCAGTTGGTCTCCAAACGTCAGACAGGTATTCCTATATTCCTATTTATTCTAATAGAATAAAGCACATTCAATAAAGAAAACAGATAGTGAAGAAAAGCCACCAAAAGCGTTTTCTGTGTGTTGTGCCAAACTCTAATGATAACACTACAGAGGATAAAACAGAGTGACGATAAAGGTGAAGGAAAAAAATAGATGTTGCTGCCTTCACTACAATTCTCAATCAAGTTATCTGGTGCCTTGATTGCTCGAGTGAGACTGAGCTTTGCTTTTCAGCAAAACAAACACGTAAGCATGTCTTAGGATAGCTGAGCCCATCCAGGCTGAACTTTGCTTGGCGCTCATCAAGGCTTTGACTCAGATAAAACTCTAGGGTCGGAAAGAGGTGAAAAAGTTGAGCAAGAGATGGCAATCAAGGAACAATAAAAGAAAGAAAGTAAAGCGAATTAAAGGGAGAAAAACAACAAGAGAAAAGAAAGAAATCAACAAGCTGGAGTCCTTTCTTCTCTTCCTTAAATCTCCCTCCAGCTTTTTTGGTTCTGTGATAAAGTTACTTTAATTCCACTCTTGCAATTTTCCACCTCGTCGCTCGTTAATTCGAGAATTTGTTTGTTGTGCCATTTGGAGGCTTTGTTGATTCATGCATATTTGATTTTGAAATGTCACTCATACATATTTTCTCCCCGCTTACTTTATCAGTCCATGACTTTCCTACTGTTTCCTCCTGTTTTTTGACAAACTCTTTTCAGAAAAACATAAATAAACCTTTTTATCATTATTGCTCTTCTAGCTTCAGATGGAGGGAATGCAAATGAAATGAGTAATTACCAATTTTGAAAAAAAAAAAAAAAACACTCACTGGAAAAGAAAAGGCGAATTAAGGCTAGAAAACAGCAACAACACAAAGATTTTGGACATGCTACTTCTGTATCTATAATATTTACACTAAAATTCTGTATTTCATTGAGCTGGAGGGCTTGTAAACAAACGTGTTATTACAAGCATAGCAGCATAAGAACAAAAGCTGGGTCGAAAATAAAGGACATCTTACATTCATAATTCATTTGCCAGCTCCATCCTTTCATCTTAACTGTACTGTCTAGTCGGTCCAACAGCAATCAGAGCACAGAGTCATACGGGAGGAGCGCCTACCCCTCAACCCCTCAGTGAACGCTCTATCAGGTCTTTGATCACCGTCTCACAATGAGCCTTATCCCACCCAATCTAATGCTCTCATCTGCAGGTGAGAGCAGTAAAGGTCTGAGCGGAAATGTCTGCTATCAGGAGAGCTCGCTTCATTGCTGTTTGTAGTCAGGATAAAGCTGGATAAAAGATCATCTGAAGTCATAATCAAATGTTCAAATATACAAGACCATCTCAGTAGTTCAATGAAGAAAAAACAAATATTCATATCCTGCTTAGAATAATTCCACATACATACAAATATGTAGAGTAGTTAGTACTGATGATTGTGGCTCATGTTGAGGCTGCACAACATAGGAATTATGTTTAAGGTGTCAGACAGTGAACTTTATGCTTCCGGTCATTTAAATGGTCAACTGTCCTTCACACAGTCACTTTGTTGTCTTATTTATTTTTCTAAAGCCCTTTGTTTCTTTGTACCAGTTTGAGGTGCTTAACATGAGGCATTTTAATTCGCTTTCACAGTTAGTGTCTTCAAACAAATTAATATCAGGTAAGGTTTTGGGTTTTTTTTTAACTAAGAAAACTGGTCTGATAGTTTTTGATACCCACCCCTAGTTATGTATGCTAGAGTGCTATATGCAATGAATAATATGGAAAGTAAAGTGGGGCGAAAAAATGTGGTAAAAAAGATCATAGAGGACAAAGAATAAAAACAATCGAGAGAAAAAAAAACAACCCATCAGAACAGAAAACAAACAAAAAACAAAACCTACAGCTAATTCTGCTGTACTACACGTCCCACGGGCAGTTCTGGGGCTTCAAAATCCATTATCACTTGTACAAAGTTTCTTTTAAATAAAAACCAAATGATCTTAAGCAGCTGAAATTAGCAGCTGCTAAAAGTCCTCATACCTGATTTAAAGACCACAGTATCACTGAGTTTAACAGGACACCAAACTACTCAGATCAGAACTGGGTGGAGCATCTATGGAGGGATGAAAGAGACCACAGCATCTTATCCAAAAGTGCTTTAAGGTTGACACTGAACCAAAAAGGGCCTCATGACAGCAACCATCATAGCATTGCTGCTCTGATGCAGTAAATTATTAGAAGTAGCTCAGACAAAGAGGGGCGGTATGGACACAGCTGTAGACCCTCATTCCTTCATCAAAGATCTTTTGTTATTGGTCCTACATAGCATTCTTTGATATTTTTATTAGCTGTAACCAATAGTCATTAAATATATTCAGAACTACACCTTAAATATGTTATTTCGTTTGTAAGGAATCCATATAATCAAAAAACCTTTACTTTGAGTCTTTACTTCAAATTGAACTTAACTAAAGTAAATTAACTTCAGACTCACCTCTATGTGAGCATCAATAGAAAAACTTCTGCTTTAACGCTAAGAACAGCTAACAGAAGAAAAGAAAGAAAGGGACAAACTGCTAAGAACCAAGCAGCAAATTTCTGTTCCATTTGTCCTTACCTTCACAACACAAATAGGAAAAAAAATAGAGTGGAATGGAAAGAATAAGAAGAATGAGAAAAAGATGAGGTGACTGAGCATCAAAGTGGTGAAGGATGAGGTGGGGAGAGATGAGCAGTGCCCTGGAGAGGAGCAGCAGGAGGAAGAGGATAAGCCAAGCCTTCAGGAATAGCATTTCTTGTTGGGGCACTGAGGGCGCAGCTAATGGATGTGGCAGCTAAGAGAAGGATGATAAATGACTCTGTGTGTGTGTGTGTGCAGTTTACTGTACGACTGTTTACAATTTTGTGCATGAAAGACACAAAGAATGGCAGGTGTGTGATGGAGTCCCTATGGAGGCATGTGGTCGGTGGTTTCTTGGGTGTGGAAACGGGTCTCTGCCTCTACATGCCATCATCAGCTGGTGGGTCTACTACCACCTTCATCCTCCAACCTAATCTCTTCATCATCCTCTACTTTCATTAGTCTCATCTCCATTGGCTTGATGACCTTCTTGTTTATTCTCTAGGACCCCAAAAGACTTGATAAACACATTTGGGTTTGAAAAATAGCTGATATTTACTGTGTGATTTCAATGAGGAACCGAGATGATCTGCAATCTGTGTTGCATGATGAACTAAAAAAGTATTTATTCTTTGGCTTTTCATTGGACCGGAAATGCAGGATTTCAGTGAAGTTATTTCCTTAACTAAAGGGAACGTCAATTTTTTTATTTTTTATTTTTTTGATGTATCAGAAATATCACTGACAGGTCACATTAAAAATCTGCAGTATAAACGCTGCTGATGGCTGAAGAAAACACAATCCAACTGTTTTTAAGACTGAAAACACTGAGATGTGTCATTTAACAGGAAACAGAAATACTTCCAGCATGTAACCCATTGATGTCATTGTGTTTTGTTCTTGGTGAGGAAAACAGTGAAGCTTCACAGGAAAACAGGAAGGCTAAAGCTCCAAATTAATGACCCCTAGCAGCTAGAAAGGTGAACAGGTGGATTATCGTTTCATATTTTGCTGTATTATTGTTAAAATGAAAACTGATTCGGGCAGGGAAAGGTTTTTACAAAAATTGTAGATTAGAAATAGGAAAACATCCTGGTGGGTTCATCATAATCTTTAATTAAAAGATCAAGACGGGAAGCTTAAAAGAAATAATATCATATGTCTCTTATACATAAACCATGACAGAGATTTTTGACCTTTCAGGTTTGTTTATACGCCTCAAATCATAAAAAAAATAAAAAGACAACAGAGCAAACTATTCTAAATGTCAGCAGGTCATTTCAGCAGCGTCTCAGAGTGAGATAAACAGCAAATGTGACATTATTCATTTTCTGTCCTAAAAACATAAAGCCGAGTGGAAAGTAAAATATAAAACTTATCTTTAAGGTTATTATGCATTTCCTAATTTCTCCCTTTCATCTCCTAGTAGTGAAATCTAATTTTCCAGGCTATGTAGGAAGCCTGAGTTTATGCCAGTGCTTCTGCTCCGGCTTCACCCGCTTCACAACGTGCTAACCAGAGCTCTCCTCTGGCTGTAATCCAACAGCTTCAGCCGTGAACCGTGGAGTCTTGGCCCTTGTTCCATCCATGCTGGGCACAGAGGATGTGGTTTTAGCAAGCTTGTGTTTAGGATTCAGTTGAGAGAGGAGATAAAGAAGAAAGCAATAAGTTATGAGGCTGAGCAATTAATAAAGGCCAGTTATTGGGCCTGGATGGACAAGTGATGGAGGGAGGGCTTTAATCTGCCTGTAGATAACAGAGAGCTGGAGCAGGGGCATAAATTGTCAGGGATGAAGAACGTTTTGTGTGTTTAAGGCCAGAGACTGATAAAGCTCCGGTGTAGCCGTCAGACACTGGGGAGTAATGCTGATCCAAATCCTTCAGTCCTCTTAGAAGTTAGTGAGTCCATAACACTGTATGCCTCCGGTAAACTTTGCACCCGTCTATAAAGGTAGGTGTCCAGGCCTGCGAGTACTACAGCACTTGACAAATTCTTGCTATGCCTTACATGACGCCTGCAGTCACCGCCACTTGGCACGATTAATATTAGCTTTTATGCTAATGCAGCATTTGGCTTTGTAAGAACAAGGCAGTATTTCCAACAGAAAGTCATTCATCCCAACCTGTTTATGGCCTTATGGGCCACGACAGAATTATTGCTGCACAGTACACAGCCTGTTGTCACTGTGCCAAAAGCCAATATTACACATACAGACAGCAGACACACAGCAGGATGATGGGAGGAAACCCCGAGGCACACAGGATGGAGGTCGATGTGTGCAGATGAACTATCCGAGCTCACGTTGCTATATGTGTTTGTTACCATCTGTGTAAAAAACTGCAGTTATGTGCGTTGATTGTGAACAGATTTTGGCATAAATGACATTTTTTTTGTCAGGTATTTTAGCCACCTTACCTCAGAATGGTTGACGCGTCCCTCCTGGAAAGAGCAATCGTAGGCATTCTGGGTGCACATGTGGCGGTACTTGCACCAGTGGCAGGGGAAGGAGCCATTCACACAGGACAGACAGCTGAAACACAGATTAAAGGAGACCATGGATGGATGCAGATAGCAAAGTCAGTTTTTATTTTGATGGCACATAAAATCCTATTAAATCTCATTAACTTGTTTTGGTATTTTTTTTCTTCAAAGACATCTGTCCATCTTTAAAAGTAATGGAATATTCCACTGTGTAATTAATTGTTGCACATCAAACCAAATGTCTTTTCTCTGCTTTTGACCAGCCTGTGAAATTGTTCTCTTTTCACCTTTCCTCCTTCCATTTTCAACTTCCTTCTCATTTATCACTTTTAAGCTTTCTTTATTTTTCCCTTTGCATTCACCTTCTGTACTTGTGTAGACATCACCACCCACCACCCAACTCTGCATACTGTTACTCTCCTGTTACATTTTTTATCCACAAAGTAGTGAACCTTCCCTTATCTTTCCCCATCTCCACTTTTCCATTTTCTCTCATCCCTTCCATTTGCTTTGTCCCCCTCGTTCTTTCTCTAAAGCTCTCTTTCATCCATGGGGCTAAGAGCCCTCCACCGTTTTTAATTCCCCTACTTTGGCTGAGGCCAGGTGCCGATAGACCGGCAGAAAGAGAAAGAAAGGGGAGAGGCAAAAAGGGAGGAGGACATCAAAAAGCAGGTGGATTTCCCTGACAGAGGTGTATATGCCAGGTATCGTGAGAGAAAAGGGAGGGGGGGAGGTGAGGAGGGGGCTTTCTCGTGGGAGAGAGATGAAACATAAGCTAGGATATCAGACGATGATTATGGATCTATATGTTCCCTCTCGTATCTAAAGAAAACTGATTGAATAAAGTCACAAAGGTTTCTGAATGTGGTATATCAAATGAGTGGAGAGATATTCTTAGTCTGCAGCTAATAAAATCATTATTTGTTAGCAAATAAAACTGCTTCATGCTATTAGAAAGCATACTAAAGGGCAATGCTGTCTCTTCAATTTTAGCATTTCATCTCTGTGCCTTATTTAGCTAGGGATTTGTGTCAGCATAGTGTTTATTGGGCTAACAATGAAATAGTGCATTTAATAAAGCTAACATAGTAAGCAGGTTGTTTTGTATTTCACCCTATCTACCAACTGTAAATTTCTGAGGATCTGTCTGGGGTGAAAAAAGCACACTCACCCTCCTGACAAGCTCTCAAGTGTGTTTTAACCCTGTGTAAAACGCCAGCTTTCCTTTTCCTTATCCGCATGAAAAATGAGGGCTTTAACTCTTGAGCTCTGAGATGGAACCCACGTATGAATCCATCAAACCCTGACGTGGATTCATTTGGATCAATTAGGGCCGCTCGTTTGTTAGGTGCACACTTTAAGTAATCATTTCCAGCCCAGAAACCCCCTCCTTTTGAACAAGATCAGAGGCTGGAGCTTAATTCAATCCCACTGCCGCTTTAATTGACCGATTTAACATTGTGCTGACAGAAGCTGTCCATTTAGAATAAAAGATGTGCAGCTAAGGAAATAACAGGCCTCTTAATACCACACAAGAGCAAAGAGGAGATTTGTCAACGTTGCCAACAAATGGAGAGAAAGCGATTAGGCTACGCCGGGTTAGCATGCAGTGCTCAGTTTTAGAGAGCAGAGCTGATTTTGGACCAGTTCTGTCCAGAAAGAACGGATGAGAAACAGTAGATGGCTGGTCAATACTGAACAAATGAGAACATTAGCAGGGATGGAGCAGCAAAAAATAAAGCACCACGCTAACTTTCGACAAAGTGAAATTTATCCCACAGCCTGCTATTCATTGTTGTACAACTATTGGCTCTTCTTCCAAATTAAATGCCAAATGACTAAAGTAGACATCCCCAAACTCGGCCCCTGAGGGCCGCTGTCCTGCAGCTCTTAGAAATTTCCCTGCTTCAGCACAGCTGATTTCCACTGATAGGTGATTAACAGCCTTTTGTTGAACTGCAGTCATCAGAATCAGCTGCGATGAAGCAGGGAAACCTGTAAAAGCTGCAGGACAGTGGCCCTCGAGGACAGAGTTTGGGGATGCCTGGACTAAATGATCCCCTAGCTAGGATAAGTGTCCATTTGGAGGTAACTGCAATAGACAATACGAGAAATGAACAGCTTTGCCACAGCACAAACAAAATCAGTACACTTAGGACAGAAAAGCATCGATATGCTTTACAGGGAAGATGCAGCTATGCAGCTTTAACAAACACATGAGCTCTAATTGGTTAAAAAGGGCAGTTTTGTCATTTAGGGTTTAGATATTTTAGATAAATGCTGTTTTACATTTACAGTAAACAATGACCACAGTTACTTTAAAGGTGAACCGTTGATTTGGATTGTGGGTGAAAATGGCATCAAAATCTCCTGGATCTGCTGCAGCTGGGAGGACTGGACCACCTAGCATTGTGGCTTTGAAGAACAATCATTTCTTTCCCTTCAGTCTCTAAGATGTTTCATTAACAATAGAAAATGTCTCTAGGTTTGTCCATAGTTGGTTTTGGAAAGAAAGTTGCTGAAGGATCTGAAAATAGTCTAAATGTGGTGATTACAAGTTTAGTTAGTTTATGGACGTAGCTGGACTCTTTATTATAATACAAACAAACTCTTAAAAGGTAAAAAAAAAACAGCAAATTAGACGTGTTTCCATCCATTGGAGCTAATTCACGAGGCTATGCAAAGCGCCATTTTGTCGAACGTTGACATTAGGCTTGGCTGTAGTAAACAGGAAGTAGAGTTGGGCGCATTTACGCTTATTCAAAAAAGTTGCCGCACCTCAAGCAAGTATAAAACTCCTTCAGTTTTTTATATTCTGTGGTTTCCATCAAACTCTTTTAATGTGATGCTTCAAAATGCAGAAAAAGGTTACTGGAAGCAGACCTTTTGATCGATTCATCTAACTTTTTAGGTTATTTTCTTTGTAATATTTTTTTAACATCTCATTTAGAAATATAGGCCATGATAAAATGAAGCATTAATCTTTTTATATGTAAAATTTTTTAAACCTTGTAAGCACATTTTAAGAATCTAAACAAACTAACAAAAGAAAACCGCTGGCAATGGCTTAACCAATGAGTGATGCTTTAAGACGACGGAGTGGCTGAAGAAAACAGCAGCAATTTAAAGTCGCTTTTCAAGGAAAAGTCACCAAGAATAAGTTGGTAACACTGCTTTTGCATGGTAACATCCATAGATAATACTGAGGTGAAACTAGTCTACAAAACATTGAAGTAAGCTGGGCCCATTGTGATGCTTGTTAACAGGAACAATCACAGCTCTGAATGTAAAAGAGCTTGGCTTAGGGGGACCAGCATCATCAAAACCCACTTCAACACCAACTTAACAGCAGGAGACTCAGATCAAATAGCCAACAATACAATGTACAGCTAGCGGCCCACATCAGTTATCCCATCTGCAGCATTACCCTGGTAACAACCGTTTTTATCCGACTTACATCTTTTACTCATGTCAAATCAAGCTTGTTAGTGTAGCGGTGAGTTTAAAAATAATGAGAAAAATATCAGCAGGTAACTGCCAGTGTTTCTTTTCACTTATATAAGCATGACCTCTGAAATAAAGGACCGTTCCATTAAGAGTCCGATCCGAGGCCCGGCGGCAACAACCCTCAACGGCTCATTCTTCGATTGTAGGGCTCCTTGTCACGCATTTCCGTTGCATTTCAAAGTCTCTATTACGGCTTGGTTGCACCCCTCGTCAGAAAAAAACCCACCCAATGCCATTGGAAAGAGTGTGATACTTTTTTATCAAGGGCAGGTTCTATTTTTCAGACCCCCACAACATAGCCTTATTGCTCCTTCATGTCCTTTACCATTGCCTGCAGCCAGTCTGAGGGTTTGAGCAGCTGGAGACATGCTCCCTGTGTGCCCACGCTCATAATGTTAATTTAAGCCTTTCATATTCAGATGCTAATTGAGACATACTAGCAGAGTTTCTTCAGGGCCAAACACAATAGACTTATTCTCTGCTCAGGTGTCTGCTTGGTCAGTTTGGAGGACTAAATACAAACTGTCCTCCCAGTCAGGCACATCTGACTCTTCAGCGCATGGAAAAATTACTTATTTATCGGTTACTCTTCATTTCAAAGGCAAGGAGCTGAATTATTTAACTCTCCTAAGGAACTGTCTATCAATATCATTATTTGACAAAGGTAAGAATAAAAAGGGACCCAATATCCCTTTACCAAATGGTATCATTGGATGTATGCTCAGATGAAAATGAATAGTTCTTCTAACCTTTGCAGCTCATATTTTCAAATATCTTTTATTTCAAATGGAGGTGTAGTCTAGGAGGCGGCTAAATCACACAGAATCAGCAATGATGCGGCCCCGGTCCAAATCAAAGTGACCACAGCATGAAGAGGCGCTTCATATGACCTGATGCAAACACTTAAGTTTCAAATCATTTCCAGTCTCTACGTCTTTATTAAACACAGAGATGTGGAGTAAAGAAAAAAAAAAAAAAAAAAGAAAGAAAGAAAGAAAGCATATGGAAATATTTAATTAAGCAGTAATCATGGCCGTGGGTGATTTTCTGTTTCAATCTCAGCAACCCTTAAACTTAAGCTCTGGGGATTCTAATTAGATTAATACAACTATGCAAATTTATGGCAATTTTTTTTCCTGGCAATGGGTCCTCGATGTAATCTGTTGAGTAAATAAGGAGGAGGGGGCACGTGCTATTAGGAAAGCATACCAGAAAAAACATGGACAACAGACAGACCATAGCTTCTTTTCAGTGTCAAACTATTCCAGGCTGTTAAAATATTCAATTCTGATTATTTAAAATCCCTTTAAATAAATCAAATTTAAATAAAGAGCAAGTGATTACAAAGCTGTGCAACACCATCCATCCACTATGTTATCAAAACAAATTGGCTGTTGGGATTTATTTCTGCTTGAGAAAAAGTAGAAACTAATTCAAGTTCCATATTTTACTCTTATTTATCCAATAACATTTTAAAACTCCACATGGCAGGTGGCCTGTCTGTAAAGAAGCTGGCTGCAGGATCGCTACCTGAGCAGAAAGCCTGACTACTTCAACTAATAGCTTGTTATGTTTCTGTTTAAGATGGAACATTTTTACAGTATTAACACTCGATACCACTTCAGCTCACCAAGACATGACCTCTAACAACAAGCTTCAACACTAATACAAACGTACAGGAACATCTGAAACAGAACGTCATGAATATATATTACATCACTTCTTCTAAAGGTGAAATTCATCATGTACATTCATTATGTATAGAGTAAAATATTTCAAGATTGTACTTCTTCGCTTAAAATATATATCACTGATAATGAAAACCAACTTTTTAATGTCTTAAGTAATTAGAACATCAAATAAGATGTAATAAGAACTGCCAGGCCTCTGAAATCTGTGTTTATTTCGACTAACTTAACATCTGGTCAGACCTCATTTTGCACCAATTACTGCAACAAGGCACCGCAGCATGGAGGCAATAAACCTGTGGTTCTTCTGAGGTGTAATGGAAGCCCAGGATGCTGACAGGTTATTGGTTCTGGTGTTTCTCATCCTCTTCCTCTTGATTCCATAGAGTCTCTATAGGCTTCAGGTCAGGGTAGTTTGCTAGTCATACCTTGGTCACTAAACCAGCCTCCATAACCAACTGCAGCCTCAGTCCACCTTAAGAGAAACTACTTGAAATTCTTTAACATATTTTCTTCCACAATCCTCCAAAGGCTGCTATTAATGCTGTTGCACCTTCTCCTCTTGCTCTTTTTCCTCCCACTCAACTTTTTATGAAAATGCTTTTAAACAGCTGAACAACCAGCTCTGTTAGTAAAACTCCTTTATGGCTGATCCTTGTTTATGGAGGATGGGAATACTTTTTGGACACCTGTCCAGTCAGCAGTCTTCCCTGTGTTTTGCAGCTGTCTCTGTCTCAGGAAAACTTTGCAGGGATTTTAAGAAAATTAACTGATTAAGGTGTGACATCATCAGCTCAAGATATATAATTTTTAAAATACTAAATTTGGGGTTTTAATTATCAATAAGACGCGGCTTGAAATCATTTTTCTATGCGTCATCAATATCTATGAGTTTTCCTTTCTGAATTAAGTGACCAACAAATGAAATATTTTTTACAGTTTTTAAATGTTGATGTGTCCCATTACCCTAGAAACAGCAGAACAGCAGCACACAGATTTAATCTTTGCAATAAGCACTTAAAAACAACAAGATGTGGCAGAAACCAATTTATACATTTTGTACATTAAGTTACATATGATATATCAAATCTAAATAAGCGTAACATACTATGTCACAAATGGAGATATTTACGTATATAAAGATATAATAATAATGAATATTTCAAACCATTTCAGCAGGAGTACGAATAACTGTTGCTTTTCTGGTTCAAATAAGCAATTAGATTATGTTTAAGTACTTAAGGTTAAATTTCTGCATTAATAACCTGATACTATCCCTCAAGGTTGACTAAATTTTCTAATACATTTTCAGGTTTAAACAGGATATTAACTCCTTTCATGGGGAGTTTTCAGTATTTTTAGTATAATTACTTGAAGTGAAAGCCTTGTGCTGTCAGGAATAACAGAGGCTTCTAGAAACAAGGCGGTGCATGTGGGTGAGCGGCCATTGCGTCAATGACTTTACCATTCTGATCTCATCAGAACACCTGGAAGGCCTTTGAATGAATGCAGGACGAACCATCGGCTGCTAATGGGGTTCTTATCTCTACATCTCACTTCACCAGCAGAGTTACTGGAGAAGATGCGACGTGGCCGGTCTGTAACTTCATTAAATACGTCCATTACATCACTCAGAGGTTGTATTAGATCAGTGCAGGGAGATGATATTATCAGAGTTCATTGGGGGAATATCTTCTAATGGACAGCTCTCATGGCTGCATTTTTCCTTCTACATTTCTTTGTTGTGAAAGAGAATTTAAGGCACTTTGTGAAAACATGCAGTGCAACTGGATTTCTTTATGTTTATTTCTTTTTTAAATAGCTGACATAAACAAACATAGTGACAGCCACTCTAGCTGGAGCAAACTGACTGAGGTCCTCATGGGAGATCATTTAACCATGATCTGACACTGTAACCCACCACACCCTTAACCAGCTGAGCTAATCATCTTTCTGAGGTAAAGGATTTGTCTGCAAGAGAAGGGAAGGGGGGCGAATGGGTTAAAGGTCACAATAACAGATTAGGTGTCTAAGACATCCAGCATCGGTTATGTGACACAGTGGGGAAAGGTGTGGCTGTGCATGCATGTTTCTATGAAGCTGTGTGTTTGTTGGCAATCCTCGAAGGAGGCTCATCCAGCATCCAGGGGAAGCCGGAGCGGAGCCCTGCCTGCACCCGAGGGGCCTCTGAGCCATCTGCTGCCCCAAGGCTAATACCCCAGCAGACGTTTCTGCCTACCCTGGATCAGCCACAGATCGACAGGAGGGAGGGTATCGTGTGGGGTGGGGTCGAAGAGCTGGAGGATTGGTTTACCACAGGGTGCATCATGGCCACCTAAGAGCTAAAGCAGGGGAGCAGCTGTATGGTGAATCTTCAGCAGAAGACAGGCTTTAAAAGACATGGCAGTGAAGGAGGTGTAAACAAGCAAAGGTTTATTTAAAGACAGCATTTTATTCACAAGAGTGAGCATTGAAGTGATATTTCTTGTAATGTAATTGCAAGACTGCAAAGCTACAAGCTTTAAAAGCCAAATCTATTTTTCTAAGGTAAAAAAAATGAGGTTAGATTGTGTTACTGAGAGGAATTACAACAGACCACAGTGTAATGAATAAATCATCGATGAATCATTAGAGTGTGGTGTGGCTTATGATAAAATGTGTTTGGTTTCCATCTTGAAGCCCAGATGTTTGTCATGTACGGCACATTTGATTTTTCACTTTCAATGTAACACTAGCCTCTGGTGGAGGTTAAAAAGGTGGAATAGATTTATGTATGTGTGTGTTTCTGTTTTGGCATCAAAGTGAGGACCATTTTTCTGATTTCACCATGGAACCGAGGACCATTGGACATTTGTTAACTGTTAGGTTTTCCACTAAGGTGCTAAGTGAGTTTAGGTTCATGTTAGATATTTACTGGTTATTGTTCGGTTTAGGTTTTTGGTCAAGGTCAGAGCTTAGAAATGGAAAAAATGACTGAAAATCAATGACAGGCAACACACAGTCCTCACTACATGTAGAGAGATGAAAATGTGAATGTGTGTGTAAATGTATATGTATGTATTTCATGAAGTGTGACATGAGAAAGCCCATAGGGAGACTGGAGCAAGAAACATCTCTCAGAAGAAGAGGGAGAAAAAAATGTAACTAATCATTTTTTCCTCCTACAGCTACTAACCTTAAAAAGGTTGAATGTTTATTTAGCTCCTCTAAACTCGGATATCCTAAACAAATGACATTTAAGGTTGCTTTACTTTTACTTTACTGTGTTCAACTTAAAGTCAAGAATACTATAATTTATTACAAATTTACGACAACTATTTAGAGCACCAGAGGAGGGAGAGAGAGAAAGGACACAAAGAAGAAGGAGAAGTAGGTCATAGGAGGGAATATGAGGTAGGATCTAAAGTAGAAAAACAAAATAAAGGGTGGAGAATATAGAGAGGGTGGAAGGTAGGAAGGAAGGACATAAGTAGAGAAATAAAAGTGAAGCACAGAGGAAGGGAGGGAGGTAGGAGATAAGGAAGGAATAATGATAATATGAGGATAAAATTAAGAAAGGAACAGATGACAATGAGAAGGAAGGACAATGAGAGTGAAGATTGCAAATATAAATGTTTCAACATTTTATTTTCTCTTTTTACACTTTTCCAAACTACATAGGAAACCTTCCAAGATGACTTGATTAGTAAATAAATCCTGCATGTAACTCATCTTTTCTGTGAGGTTTGTCATGAGTCATAAGAGAAAAACACCAAAAACAATGATGCACATCACCCCACCCCCATGGAGGTGGCAGCATCATGCTGGGGGAAGTTTTTCTTCATCAGGAACAGGAAAGGATCAGAGTGAAGATGAGGAGGAGAAGAGATCGTTTCTCTTCGATTCCACTTGATCTAAACTGACTGAACTTCAACTTTTTAGCAAAGAATTTTCATTTTTTTATGCAGAACACATTCTTCCACCTTTAAAACTATGGATTAAATAGTCGGCTGTTAAATGAAAATCAAATGAGAGTGAGCATCACCCGTATTATTTGTTCATTCTCACTTACGATTGGTGGACGCTGCAGTTGTAGAAGACAAAGTCCACACTGGCGAACTTTTTGCCCGTCTCCTTAGACTTGAGGTAGAGCTTCACCACCCGCTTGTCCCCTGCATGGCATTAAAAAGAGAATTCATCAGAAACCTGTTCACCCTCTCTAACATCTCTTTCAAGTTCCAGTTGGTGTTTTAACTTTAATCACTAAAATAGTCAGACAATCATGAAAGATTAAATACAAAAATAGGTTGGTTCATCTCTTTGTAAAACTTCAGAACTGATCCAGTAAATCACTTTTTAATTTCTGACTGTTTGACCTTAAAATATAACACACAAACACACACAGTAACATAGCAACACACTTCCTATTTCTCCACAGTAGGAAGACTTTATAAATAGCACTCTCAATCAGCATTTGGGTGCCAGCGATGAGGAGTACCCATAATGGGACATAATGGGCTGAACATCTTCTGAGTTGTCTCTTTAAAGAGTCACGAAGCGTCTGACATGATTTTAGTGCTTTGAATATGAATACGATGCAAGACTAAACTTCTCTTGGTGAGATAAAAATCGGACATGAAGCCAGTGCATAATTTCTGAAAAAGAAATGAACATATGAGGATATTTTTATCTGTGATGGTAAACCACCCTACAGCTGGTGCTTTGAAAAGAAGTTACTAAGAAAATGCAGTCATTTAAACACAAAGAAAGACAATCTGACAAGAGGAATTCAAAGACGCACTTCTATTTTCAGTACATGAGCGTGGAATGGCACGTTCTTCTATAAGGGATAAGACGGCATATATTCGTGGTAACAAAGACTTCTAGTAAAGAAATATAAAAAAGAAAATCATAAAAAAAGCTGTCATTAGACGACTAAGCCTCAGTAGAGACGGTCTGAGAAGTGGTCTAGTGACTGAAACTGGCCTTCGTAGGTGATCAGCCAGTCAGAAATTGACCTATTTGATCTTCTACATTAAGAGCATCCAACACTCCTACACTCTTTGATGTAGAAGTTAGTAAATTACTGAGGGAAGGTCACAAAGTTTGCCACTTTGAGCATAAACAACTTCAAAATAAAGTTGGAGGAAGCACAGCAATGTAAGTAGACATTTAGAAGCAAGCCTTGTTTTTCTAACTTGTAGAGATGTGCTTGGCATTTTTTAAACGGAGAGAGAAATACTTTCAAAGATAACAGAAAGGCTGATGTAATCACAACAAATATTGCTTTGTTTTATTCTTCTGAACATGCTAGATGAGGAAATGTTGGCAGCCTTTGGCTAATCTTAACATTAATTACTACAGTTCCAGTAACACTACCTTTGATAAAAGCACTACTGACTAATATTACATTGAAATGGTGGGATGCCAT
>JAUZNJ010067265.1:0-26397 GCA_034780135.1 Jordanella pulchra
TATATATATATATGTGTGTGTGTGTTATCAAAGCCCATTTTGACTCGATTTGGGAGTATCATCTTGTTTTGTATAAGTCCCTTAACATCCCTCATTTTCATCTGACAAAATTTGCCCAACTCTACCTTGCAGCCGTCATTGGACCATATCAGGTTCTTTCAACAATCTGAGGATACCCTTCCAATGTCCCCATATTGTTGCACTTAACCCTGAACTCCCACTGGTCTAATCTAAAGCCTTAATTTTCCTTCAATGAGTTCATTCAATTTTCTATGTATGTGTTTTTGTTTGAACAGTCTGTGACACAGAAAATAAAATCCTTCGATATTATCAGCTTTCTACTAAACACCTAAAGGTTTTTAAGCAAAACTAATAAATATTGGACTCTATTCATAAAATCATTCACCTTGAAACAAAATAACAAATAAGCACACCCCTATGTGCTGCAACTATCATATTTTACTGTAAGTCTGATGTCTTTTCAGTGACACAAAATGTTAAATTTGTGATAAACAACATTTCTAATTACTGAATAATAGGACTCATGCTTAAGAGGATTTTAACCCTGCTTGATCTTTTTTTTTGAAGTACAGAACTGTGACTTGTAACTCTACTCCTTAGTGCTGACATTTGGAGAATACAAGAGATTAATGCCAGAGGTAGAACACAACTAGTACTGCTCCTTTAGTGTTGCTGTAAGGCTCTCAGGCGATACTAAACAGTTTCAGTATTGTTGTTTCATCAGGTATGGAAAAAATATTTTGATATTGCTTCAATAATTGTTTACTTCCTTCACTGGATTTATTTTAATATTTCTCCTGACAGATACATTTAAGCAACGTACTATTTTTGATGTATTTTAACCTCTCCTCAAGCACATTTTTAAAGTAAATACTGCTTATCAACAAATGTTAAAAAAAATCCCATCAGGATTATGAAACTTTATCCAAGGTTCATCAGATTCACTGTAACAGACAGGAAGTGTGAGCTCAAGATGAATGCTAAAGCTAAAGCAAAATATAAGATAAAGATTAAGGATGCAAAGAGTTGAACAACTATGCTGATGTTTTATATTTGTTTACATGTAAGGTGATTCAAAAGAGAAATGTTCACACATATTTGGATTCATTTGGATAAAGCCCTCCTTGAACATAACATTAGTTTTAAAGTTTTATGAAAGGTCAAATCTGTGGAAGCAAGTGTTGGCTGGGTCGCGAGAGAAAACTCCAAAGATAGCTATTGTAAATATCTCCTTAACCCTAAAAGAACGGCTCCTGAGCATGTATCTCCACTGTCAGAGGAAGGCTAGGAGATTACGCCATGTTGGAGCAAGTAGGGCCTGAGGCCAGAACCATGTCACCCATATGTGTGGAATATGTGTGCGTGCGTGCAGAGGTAGAAGGCCTGGGATGCACACGTATTAAGAAACGATTAGTGGAGATTAAAGCCCTGCTACAGAGTGTGCTTGCACAACTCTGGACCAAAAGAATGACCCAGCCCCTCCCTGCTCAGCCTGCAGTGTGCCTCTACTACCTTGTGGTGCTGCACCACTGAAGTCATGGCTGTAGCTTTGTCCATCAGTTTAGAAGGATCAGTGTTGGTGCCTCCCCTGTTCCCATGGACCGACATTCAGGAATTCAGTAATTTATCCTTTGAATGTTCATCTTAAAATGAGTTCATATCTAAAATGCACACATGAAACATAGAGCCGCCCCATCTCAGTCAAAAGGTTTTATTGCACTTTGTGGTAGCAAGGATGTTTTCATCTGATGGAAAACAATCTTGTTCAGCTTTAATCTGGAGAAAAAGCGGGATGCACACTATGACGCCTGATAGATTAGGGGCTGTATGTTTCTCTCTCTCTGTTCTGCTCTGCAACAGAAGGGCCCTGCTAGCAAATCCCAGGCTTTAAAGCAGAGGAGGTTCAGGCAGCTTATGATGTAATCAAGGCCCTGTCTGTCACTGCAGGAAAGGTGGGGGTGGAGAGGAAAGGAGAGTGGAGGTTATTGGGTTTTTTGCTATGAGAATCACTCTAGTTCAAACTGTGAAGAAATGTGGCACAATTAAAAAAAAAAAGATACGTTTAGATTGAAATGGAATAACTAAGATTCACTTAGTAAGAAAACAGAGGATGTAAAAAACTCTTAGATTTTTACCCTGGTTAATTAGCTTAATGAATGTTTCCACCGAAAAAAATAACAAGAAAAATATAATTTTTAATATTGCATGAATAAGTTGTATCCAGTTATAAGAAGAAAAAATCAGGATATGGATGTGACATAACAGGTTGTCATCTGTAAAACTTAAGGCCCACAGGCTGAATGTGGCCCTATGAAGCAATTTATCTAGTCCTCAAAAGCCACAAAGAGATTTGAAAAGAAGTCTGTTTTTGTTTTTTTTTTTAGAGCAAAATGGCTTAAAGTGCTGAATAAATAAAAGTACTTTTAAATTCTCTATCAAATTATGTAATGCAAATTTAATTTATTAATCTAGAAGCAGATTGAAGTTATATATCCAAGAAGAGGTTAGATTGGTTGATATGTATACAAACACATCAGTGTTTTATAATTTAATGTAAACACTGAGTTTGTAGGATATTTGGGATTGTGGTGATGTCTAATCATTTGTATCTGTTTTGGTTTGAATAAATCCCCCCTGATTTCTCAGATAGAAGTGTTGGCTCATCTTTTTGATAACTTATTTGTGGTTATCTGAAATTCTTTCATAAAATGGTAACCCAAACATTGCTTACGCTCAGGAGAGAGTTGACTGAATTCCAGGAGGAATATGCCTGTAGCTTCTGGTAGAATGGCGGGCTTTACCTGTGGATTTGATATGTGCCAAGAGAACATATATCCAGGCACTTGAGGACAGCATAACATTCAGAAAAAAAAACCACTTTAAGTGAAACCAGAAAAAAGGTTATTTGCCCTTTAAGTATAACCAATCTCAATACCTCAGACTGACTTTACAGTCCATTGGGGCACTGAAAGGAGCTCTTATAGTATCCAGATTAGAATCTGCTTGCAGAAGGTTTAAACCAGTAGGGGGTCACTTCAGCTAAGCATATGTGTTCACTGCCACAACACCTTTTTCATTCAATTATTTTTCCTTGACACAAACTGTGTTCACCTTAAAGAGACGTTTTTAGTTGAAAAATATCTTTAAAATAACCTTTTTATTTGTTTTATCCGCATTCTATTTTCACTGAATATACTTCGGGTCAGAAGTTCCCGCGCTGCACTGCATGTGACGTCACGTCCGTTTGAAATGGGTCCAATCCCGTGAACAATCGAGGCGTGATTTAAGATGGATTTTGTAGATATTAAGAAGCGACCGGCCTCCAGCTCCACTCAGACACCAATGACAGCTCAATGTATCTAAAAAATAAACAAAAAAAACCAAACAAAAAAAACATCACAAAACTTGTCTAGAGCGCGAGCTACGAGAACCAGCAGAGTGCTGCAGTTGCATGTTTTGGCCACAGGTGGCAGTATCATTAGAAACCTCCATAATGCCAACAGTCTTAGAGAAATGTGTTTAGGTGTAACTGATGTAAATATAACTGTATTTTAGAAAAGGAAATTATATCCATTATAAAATATGGTGGCGGTAATGTCGTAGTCTGGGCTGCTTCATGGTCTCATTATCTTACCTTAATACTACGTAATAACCCATTTTATCTTCCAGCAAACACTCCTGTGGCAGAATGCATGGCCATTGTTTTGCTTTAGCTGACCCAGAATATGCAAGACATTAACTAAAACATAATTAAGCTCTGAGGTGGCCTAGTCAAAGTGGAGATACAGTTAAAAATGGCATCCTGGCCCAAAAACCCTTAAGTGTGGTAAAACAAATATAGAGGGAAAAGTGGGTGGAGGTTCTTCTACTCTATGTGAAAGACATAAAAATCCTTTTCACATTTGTCTGCACACGGTTATGAATAGTGGTTTGACCTCAGTGTTAGCGTCACAGCTCTAGAAATACGAAACTATCAGCAGACTGTGAGACATCCTAAAGTGCTGAATAAACCCAATATTTTACAGCCCCTATTATATATCTGAGATACGTATTAAGAATAAAGAAAGAATACCATAAAAAAAGGGAGGTGACCGATAAACCTTTTACTTGTTTTTGTTTTAATACACAAGTTTGGTGGAAGTTAAAGTGAATTACAGCTGCGTCAGGCAACATTCATTCTGGACACACATTTTATTCATTCGTTTTTTTGCTGCTCAAAATGTTAATCTGCACAACAAATGTAACATTTAATCCATATTTGACTTCCAGCAATGAGCAAAGGGACGCCAATCAAGGTCCATAGGATTCATGTTAAAAATAACATACTAATGGGTGCGCTTCCAAGTTCATGCCCTACAAATAAAAAAAAATCAAGACGGCTTTATTAATCCAGCAGTAAACAACGTGATTCATATCCTGAGACTGTGAGTTTTGGCATGCGTATGTATATGACAAAACAAACAAAACGAGGAAGAAAGCACACGAGACAGCGCAATTCAATTTAGTTGTCTCCTAGAAAAACATAAGGGAGTGTCTGCAGCAGTGATAATATTCAAAAACAGGAGTGACAGTCGATTGTGGCACCACACTTAAAAAAAAAAAAAAAAATTGAATAGCGTCATATAGTATGTACATCATGCCCAAAATTCATTACAATTATATTATGGTGGCTTTCCTTCCGAGGTTTTTTTTTTTGGTTCGTCTTGGTTTAAAGTGAGGGTTAATTTTAAAGAAATAAATACTTAACACTCAACATCACAGAGCATAAAAATATGAAGATAAATGAAATTCAACAACAAAAAGCAATATCTTTACATAGTAAACATGATGCATCAATTATCACTTTCACTTCCCCTGCAGTGGTACATTTAAAAATATATTCAACATTGTACACAATGGGTTGTCTTGAAAAAACAGTAGAGAAACAAATCTCCAAGATGGCTGTTCAGTGTTTTCTACTCTGTCCAAAGTCCTTAGTGTCACTGCTCCAATGTCACGACCTCCACCGCCTGGCCGTCCAGGGTGACCGTGTTGTCTATACGCGTGGCCACGGGCGCCATTGCAACCTGAACGGGTCGGTTGCCCTGGGCGAGGCTGGTCACTACAGTCTGATACATGCTGACTGGTATCTGGACCAATCCTAATGGGAAAGACGCAGCAGCATTACCAAACTGTGGATTCAGAGTAACAAGAAATTTACATCGAGATTTACATGAAATCATTTCACAGTAGCCAGGCTTTAAATACTGAAGCCATCATAACCATAGATGGTCAGGATGAAAGGACAAATTGCTTAGATGAATAGAAGAATGTATGGATGACAAATGGATGCAGGGCTAGATAAATAATACATCAAAAGATGGATGGATGGAGAAAAGAATTAACAGCTCTATGTGTTGAGAAATGGAGAAGAGGACGGCCATATCGATTAAAACAACGAAGGAATGGATAGATGGGCAGACTAATTGAAAGGGATGGATGGGTGAATGGCTACTGCATACTTATGCAGACCTGGAAACTATTAAAACTAACTTCCAAACTCTTCCACACTGTGCAGGAACCCTTTTTGCTTATTTATCTAGCAGTGCATCAATAGGACGTCATCAACTCGCTTCCCCCATTCCCAGCTGTTTTAGTGTTGGAGTCTCTGCCTAGAGGGATTATTGCTGCAGCCATGTGGGTCTCTTGCTCCTCCCTGCAAGCTGTCACTGTGTCACAAAAGACATGAATACGAGCCTGGAGATGGCAGCGGCTTGTTATAGCTCTTATGAGTAAGTGTAGACCCCGGATATTACGTTTCTTCATTTTATTTCACATAACAATTATAATTAACCCCAGAATATCTAAAGAGAAAATGGAATCTCAAATGTTTAGTACCCTATGTGGTCTAGTACTTGGAAAGCAACATCAACTTAGCAGAAACTGGTAACGGAGCTGGAAACCTACAGCTCGAACCTACAGATTTTATCCAAACTCTGCAAGTTTGAGAAAAAAAGCTTGAATCTGAAAAGTAAATTATCTTTTAAAGACAGACTTTTAGTTTTATTTTTGGGTTAAATGTTTTTCTTTTGAACAAACCTCTGTAAGGTACCTTTTTTTTTGCAATGCAAGCCAGTGAAATTTTACTATCATAGAGGCAAACTGATCAATTTATTATCCATTTTTACTCTTTACCTATTTAGAAATTTGGAACTCAATTGGAAAACCAAAAAGGAATTGAAACTCAATTCCTTTTTGGTTTTTTCTTAGTTTGTATCATTTCCATTGAAGCGTCTACTGATGTAATTCACTTTGTGCTTAGGGTTTCCCCCCATTCCTCAAATAGAAGGTACCCCTGGCCCAATATCTGTGTTCTACTTTTTGTCCTCCCAACCAGGAGCTGATCATGGCAGCCTGGGTCAGGTTCTGATGAGGGTTTGATTGGGTTTACTCTACTGAGACCAAACGTTTGTTGAGGAGAGGGATTGCTGCAAAGCAAACGGCTGAATGTAGTTGGCTGGACTTGTTTAGCTATTTACCAATTAACATCACATTATCAAGTGACACTTTTCATTATTATGACTGGGCATGAATTAGAATGTCAATCTGTCAATATGACTGGATGGCAGCAAAATTCCTTATCTTTTTAACTAATTGAATTCAGTACTAATGTATTTAATGTTAAATTATATTTATTCCAAGTAAGCAATAAGTTAAATTAAAATAAATCTCACTTCATATATTTTTCCTTAGGCTGATTTAAAATTAGCATTTATCTATCTTTGAAGCTTAGTTATAAAGCTGCAGTGGTACAAACAGTGCTGCAGTATAATTTATTTTACTGCTCTTGTAATGCAAAGGAAAGAAATGCTGATTCTTTCTCATGTGTCATCTACTTCCGTTTGTCCATCACTGTGCAGAAAAAAATTGTACGCAAGTAATGAGGTGGACCGGTGCTTGTGTGTATAAAGAAAAGCAATAGGACCTCTGCGTGTGTGCTGACAGCTGGTGAAGCGATTAGACCGAGGATTGATAATGTAGTGGATCAAGCTTTGTAGGAGGGATCTATCTATTCACGGCCCTGGACCGGTGTGCTCATTGCCCTGATTGGATAATTGTGCAAATAAAAGAAAAAAAAGACAACTTGCAAAAAAGTAGTTTTGTCACATAACCCTCCCATGTGGTTATGTAGGTGACAAAACGTGTCTTTCCGAGCTTCATCTTTACTAATGATTTACATACTAACCACACAATTACTAATAGAAGGACGCTGGATCCCTGTAATAGCTGCAGAAACGTATCAAGTTTAGGTACACAGATAAAACACACCATCTGTTAAATCAACAGAGTAGATTAGAACTGAGCGGAGCGTCACTGGTGTGAAGCTTACACGTAGTAAAGCTAATTGGAGATGCCATTGACTGGTTACCACATACGGTGCCTTTCTACACTACTTCATATTTTAACCTCAAAAGTCTTTTCTCTTTATATGATATATGATAGACCAATATTAATGACTGTGAAGTGTACATGAAATAACGTATGAAAAACAGTAGGCATTAATATTTACCTCCCTTTAATCAGGTGAACCAAAATAAAAAAATATGAGGAGCTAAGTGCCTTTAAAAGTCACCCGATTAATAGTCTGTGTGTAGTGAAATAGCAGTATGAATGATAGAGGTATGTTAGGGCCTTGGAGGTTTAAAAGGTATCAAAGAAACACACCTGAGAAGGTGTAAAGCAGGATTAGCTATGTCAACCATAAAAAAACCTCTTCTCACAGATCACCGTTTAATCCATTCTTCTAAAACAGAAAGAATATGGAGCCCAGCAAACCATTTAAAGACGTGTCTGTCCATGCTGTCTACTCAAACTAAGTTAAGCCTGCTTTTAGAAACAGGGCGGCGGTAGACTGATACCTGTAGCATCTTGGACTCCAGCTAGAGCCCCAACAGCGGCCGCTGTCTCTGCCAGGACGATCTGCCCCCCTCCTTGAAGAGTAGCCTCTGCCAATGTCGCAACAGCGTGGGCCGCTGCTTCACTACAACACAATGATCAACAATTGTAAACAGATTCTTTATTACACAAGCAAAAGAGGTGGATGGAGATCCTAAGCATCTAGATGCTATCTTCTGGCAGATAGCCTAAAAGCTCTGACTTACACACACAGAAGGGTTATTAGAGATGTGAGGTGAGGAGCTAGGGAGTGTATGAGCAGTAAGAGGCTTTACTTGTCTGGACTTACAGAGAATCTGTCACATCTCTCCAAAGGCCAGGTGCTACGGCTTTAACAGAGCAGTTTTATTAACCAGATCGGTGGAATTATTGCCAGCTTATTACCACTGCAGCTTTCCTATCAACTCATGGAAGCAACTGAATATTGGCTAATAATCATATTTGGGACAGAAACACAACATAAGCAGAAAGGAAGATGAGCTACATGGGTAGTTGGTACTACAGCAAAGCACATGAGAGCTTTCTGGAGTTGAAAAAAAAAGAAAACAGACAAAATGTTCCATAGCAGCGAAGAAAAGCAGCTCAGCACGAGTAAACAGCAGCAGGAGAGGATGCAGGACTCAGGAGGGTACAGGTAACAAGCCCCAGTGGGAGACACTCATGTACGCCTGAAAAGATTGCCATGACAGTGCTGCAGTGAAGAGTAAGCAAACATCTCAGGGTTTCAGTGAGCAAAAAAAAAAAAAAAAAAAAAGTAAAAAAATAGCTTTAACTGCAAATCAAAACAATATTTCCTTTGCCACACATATAAGCACTGAATGAACATATTCAGTGCTTATGCAACTAACAGTTGTATGATTAAGGTTATTGAAGCACACGCCATTATAATTGTAGGTACTAAAAAAAGTAAAGTAAAAAAGTAAAAATGTAAAAAATAGTTAATTTAAATAATTTCTAACCTTTATGTATGTATATATATATATACATATATATATGTATATATATATAAAGTCAAATGTGTCAACGAGTCATTCATTCAGGATGAATAAATAAATAAAAAAGGCTACTGCAAAACCTGTGGGGTACTTAATCTGAACTGTGTAATAATTTTATGCGTTAATATCTAAAAGTAATGATCTACATAAAACCCCTTACATGTTCTATTAGCAGCAGTAAAGAACCTTGTTTTTTGTCTAAACACGCCTTTAATATGTTGCTCTTTCAGAACCTCAATGTTATCATTTAGCAGCTCAGACCCCTGTTGGCTTACCTGTTGAGGGCCATAGTAACAGTGGCTCCAGGCTGCATTTCCTGACTAGCAGCAACTGCAGCTTCAGCCAGCGATGCTACCGCCTGCGTGGCCTCCGATGCTTGAGTTGTTTGGATGGTCATTTCACCACCTTGAAGTGTAGCCCAATTCTGCTCCATCTAGAGAAGATGTAGTTTCAGACCAAAAAAGGCTGCTGTGTCCTGCCTTTATCTCTACACCCTCTGTCATTATAGAGGTCTCTAAGTTAAAAAAAAAAAATCAACTCGGAGTAATGTTACCTCCCCATCAGTTGAGTAGTTGACCTGTGCCACAGTGACACCAGGGAGTTCTGAGGCATCGGCCAGGGTTGCAACTGTGTGTCCGGTGCCAACCTGAACAAATCAGTCAAGATTCACTGGATTATTCTTAGAAAAACAAAGATCTGCTGAAGGCACAGCAGCATACACACCTGGATAAGTGAGACGGTTCCGTCAGGATTGTTGACGGTCTGTACGACAGTCTGTGAGGGCACGAGGTGAGCGATGCTCTGGGCTGCGGTCAGATGGTGCTGGGCAGTGGTTGTAGTCGTTATCTGCTGGTCCTCGAACGCGTACAATAGATCCTCACGATTGTGCTGTTTGTAGCAGTTCTTCACTATGGTTCGTAACGCTTGCGTCCAGGACACCTGAGAAGGCAGAAAGACGAAAAATGGAGGGCTGGATTTAAGTGCGAAGAACTCTGGATAAATAAAATAAGGCTCCAAAATAAGTTTTCCAAGTCAAAATTCCTTCACAGTAACATTTTTAAAGTTTTCAGGTGTTTTTAGCCCATTTTATATATATGAAGGAGTTCAATTTATGGATGGATGAAAGGTAAATTAAATTACTAGGACTTTCAGGCAAAGGAACAAGTAAGAGGTCGGATTTTTTCCATTCTCTTTAATTATGTAACATTAAGTGGAACTTTTAAATAACAAGCAACATTTGCAAACCCTAAACAGCTTATGATTTAAGCTAGGAACTGTTTCGCTGCTTGTGGTTTAATAGTAATTGTTAGAGCCATAAATAGAAAATATTGAAGTTATTTGTATGATGGTTTGTTTTTTATTTTTATTGTATTTACTAAGAAGACTGATATTTGTTCAGGCCATTTTTATTGTGGAATTTAGTTTTATTTTGAAAGGCTTGCTTCCTGTTGGGCTATATATTATATTAGAAAAGACTTTTGACAAATTATCTAGACATGGAGCGATACAGGTTTTGACCGTGTAAGCTGTGTTTTCAAAAAGGAAAAGGGAATTATAAAGCTGGTGTATTGTCATTTTTTGTATTTGCGTTTTTTTACAGATAAAGGATTTTTGTTAAATTCACGGTTTGCACGTGTCCTTTACTTCCAGTGTCTAAGGAATGACACAGATATTGGATCTGTTGCCATAACAGTAATCAAATTTATAGACCTCCTTAAGCGTTCTTGGTCAAAAGATTGGTTGACAATGTGTCTCACTCTTTGTTTCTGCTCCTCTGTGCGGACATCACTGCGAACATTAGCCCAGGGGATGTCCTCAGGCCACCAGGCTGGCTTACAGCTCTCCTTCCCCCAGCCAGGTTTCCCTCTGCCTGTGGAGTACTTCAGCATCTCTGGGATGAAGGCTCGCAGCTGAGCCTAGAGCAAAAAACAAAAAAAACAGCAAAAACAAAATCTTTCAAGCCAAGAGACACACATTGAATGACACAAGCCCTTGAGAAAGTAAAAGTGTATTGATTGAACCCACACTGCAAATTGAAATGGGGTTTCTAAACAGAGAACATGTCATTAGGAGAGCAATCTATGGCTCTGGCTCCAGTCTGACCTGTCAGAGCGACACCATGAGAACCTCCCGTGTTGCTCTAGCCGTCAGCCTTCCCCAGTAAACGGGTCAGCACACTTAACATGACTAAGCACTTTATTTGAAACGCCTTTCAAACACACTTACAAAGGGGCGTCACAAAAATAAGGTGAAAAACATTAAAGATTACATTTTACCTTGTGGTTGATGGTTTGAACAAGGTAACAGCAGTTGTGCTCAGAAAAATATGATGGAAGATTATTTTTTATTTTACAATGTTTTAAACATGTTTTTTTTCTATCTTCAAACCATTTTTAACAAGCATACAGTCTCAGTTACTGGCATGCCCTGGAAGGGGTTTAGTGCCAGTGTCCTCAGTGTCCCGGTAATATGCACACATCACCAGGGGATTATATTGCACAATGAGGCACTGCAGCGTCTGCCTACCTTGACATCATGGGCTAAATTTGGTTCTGGGTGAAATAAATCCCTACCTCCTCCCTATTAGACCCCCTTTCCTAACTTGCAATCAGCGACCGGGAAACTGTTTTGCAGAATATCACATTGAGAGATATGGAAAAATGGTTCTCACGAGAAAACGGAGGGTCCGTGCTTAATTATAGCCGCAGATACTACATCTGGTAGTTGGAATAATGCAGCTTCGTTTCAGCAAACAGTGGGATGCAGCCTGGATTATCCAAGGGCAGGGACTTAGCAGTAAAGGGATTCTTGCATTTCCACCTGTGGGTGATGCGGATGTTTGTGTGCAGGGCCAGATGGCTTAATTAAAGTGGCTAGTTTGTTAAGTGGCATGTTGCCCTCATGCCGACCACCCCACCCCCCTGATTTCAATCTTAATCCCCAAAGCAGCGGACCAATCGGAGCTCAGGACGGCAGCTATATTGCCAGGTCCCTTAACCTGACAAGGCTGGGGGGTAATTACAGGCTCAGGCTAGACCTGGGATCACCTGCTACAGATGCTCCTTATATGTGATGGAGGCTCATCCGTGTCAAACATATTGCAGATATATGAAGATTATTGTATAGAGGAACTTGTCCTGTATTCTAGAAGCATCTGTCCTTTTCAGAGAGAGGATACATCACGTTTCTAACACACATATCTCTAAGAACAGACACACCGTCTCCACCTTTGCATTGCTGAGTGAAGCAACAGGTTACTCCCGATAATCCCATCCTACAACCTCCAGAAAAACAAGAAGTGACTAACACCTGGCCTCTGAGGATTTATCTGGCTCCAGGATTGGCTGGGATGCTCCCTGGACCGTGGACTGTCTCTGAGGCCCGCTAACGTGCCCTTCTCTGACGATGATCCACACAGTGCGTCAGCAGCACGGGGATGTCAGCGTAAACAAGCCAGGCTCCCTCGGGTGAAAAGAAAACTAATGCTGCCAGAGAAACGCTTGCCAAGAGCAGACAATGCTGCACTTCCTCTCACTCTCTCGTAGAGAGGAGGTTTTGCTCGAGCTTAAGTGCTGCTAAGTCTTTCGGTGTTATCTTTGAATTACTATCGAAGCTGACATAAGTAGACCTCGCAACGGACGAGAGGAAAACTTTAGTCGTTAAAATGTTTTCTCTGCCACAAATTGATGTTCTGGATTTTATTCAGGGGTATCAGAATAAAGAAAGCATGCAAGACTTTACTCTCTCCTTCAAAATGTTGCTCTATCATCTGAAATAATAAAGTGTAAACTTATTGTATCACATCGTGATAGTGCAATCTGCTGGGAGCTTTAAATATATTTATGGAATAAGTTATTTGCGGTGGAACTACTGCTATAAATGTCTTTATTAAGAGAGGAGTGTGTGGTGTCTCACCTGGGTCATCTTATCCACAGAGACTGGGATGCCATCGATGGTTAGAGGTGGCAGTTCTGAGGCCAGCTCTCCACCAGCAGGTGCGTGCTCAGCCAGGGCGTTTTCTAGGTCCTCCAACATCATACTCTTATACTTTCTAACCTATGGGTTAGCAAGATTACAGGATGAATGAAAAATATATTTTTTTAAAACCAAACAGCTTAAAAAATGGATTATGAGTCTATGGTTTTGACTGTAAGGATCCACTCACTACATTCTCCAGAGGAGCCGCACCGAACACTTTAAAAACTGGATTCGGTTTGGAAGGAGACACACAAAGCACTATGGCCTGTTGTCCCACCCTGGTTGTGTACTCGTCCAACGTTGCCCGCAGTTTCCTATAAAAATACATCATCGTTTACCTCTTTTGTTCAATCTAAAGGTGCATCAGTGCCGCTTTAAATATTTAAAGCTACATTTTCAGGTTGGAGAAACTGACCTGAGCAGACGGGTTTGCTGCCTTTTACGTATAGAAGGATTCGACTCAAAGATATGAGGTCTTTTTCTTTTCTTACCAGTTGCAACGGCAGCAGCAGCAGCCATACCTACTGGACCTTAAAACAACAACAACAGAAAATACTTGGATTAACACAAAAAGAGGCAACAGTCTGCTTTTAGCAAGCAGCCGCGCATATATAGCGTATATGGTTAAGAATTTAGAAGAAATGGACAAAACAAGAAGAGGAAAACTGATTTATGAAATTCTACACTTGTTCAGATTGTCATTTCTCAAACTGGAACTGAAATAAGTGGGATGAGGATGGATGGAGAGCAGAAGTCTGGAAAACACATATTTGTAAACCTATCTAGAAAAAAAAAGTTCAATTTAACATATTTCCACTCAGTGAAAGAATCATTTCGATATATAAAACATTTGCACCACCTGCTGGTAAATCGAGGCAATTACACTATAACAAAGCTGTGTGAATTGCAATTGCCTTACTGGAACCCCTTAAAGGTACTAAAGGACAAACCATTCAACTTCAGAAAATAAACACTTTCTAACAGCAGTTTACTTTTATCAATGTTGCACAGGAAAAGGCTTTTAAACCAACATATTTTCAGAAGCAGGTAAATATTCCCACCTGCAGCCGCAAGGTGAGCGGTGACCTCATCAGTGCCGGCTGAATTGAGGATGTCTGTGTCATCGTATGGGTCATCGTCTGGGGAAGATGTCGAGTCTTCCTCTGCACTCATCATAGAGGCTTCTGTAAAGGTGGTCACGTGTACCTACAGTAAAGACATCAGGTCTTTCTTTATTTCTTAAAGTATTAACAGATGTATTTAGTTGTGAAACAATGGGGGAAAAAACAAAACGTTTTGTTTTTTATTTATTTGCCAAAATCTGAAATGTTGAGGCAAACCTGTTGACTGACAGCGCTCGCTTCAATGGTGGTCATGTGTTCTGACGGGTTCACGGCGTGTTCCTCCATTTTTAGCACCAAATCTACACAGCTGGATCCACAGTACAACTAAGGAAGTAAAGGGAAGTTTTGTCAGAAAACATTCATGATCCACAAAATGGTCTAATGAAGCATTTTTGAATTGAACTTTAGAAATGAATGTTCAAATCCACTTTTAACTTATTTTATAAAAGGAGAATTGGTAAAAACGTTAATCTAAATGTCCACATTCTACAAAGACTAGATTGTTACTTGGAAAAAAAACAATATGTGATAATTTCATACACTGTTTTGTGAAAGTATGAACACAGATTTTCTTTTAAGGCTGATTATTTTTACATTAGTCTAAATCCTGACGTGTGATGCCGATTTTCTAAAGCCAATATCTTTTTATTCTTCCTTTTAAATCTTATAAATGGCACGATGGTAAAAAAAAAAAGAAAAAAAAAAGTTACACAAGTTTTAAACAAAAAGAAACAATCATTAATAAATGAAAAAAGCTGCATATTGGCTAGAAATATAATCTGGCTGATGTATCAATCTGTCTATAGTATGAATACTCTTTTAAAGTTAGCAGAAAAATAATGTAATAGCTTTCTTTGTTTGTTACTCTTACCAAAGGGACAGTTAAACAAATGTGTTTGCTACTAAATGGCATTTTATTCCAGAGTAAGAAGCTGCTTCAAACTCTCCAGAAGACAACTATGATGATCGACTAGATATACAGTCAGCTACCAACCTAACCGGCTTAGCAGAGTTAGATTTAATGATGCTTATCTTTGACTCCTGCCGTTGAAGTCAAGCAGGAAGTTTACTTAATTTGGTTTATATCTAAATATGTCTTAGAATCAATCAAATTACATAATTATAAATTAATTCATTATTAGGGGACTATTCTTGGGATGAATGATGACTGATATGCTTTTAGGACAAGGTAGGAAAATTAGGATAATTAGGACATAAAGATAACTGTTGATCTTTTTCTGATAGATTAAGATAAACAAAGTCCCTAGAGGAAGATTAATTTTTTATAATATTCTACTTGAACCATGGAGAATTCAGTTTTAATGCGTTTGCAATTTTTTATGAATGTCAACAAATGGTGTATGTAACCAGTCTTCTGGACCTTGAAATGCTTCCTTTCCAAATTTGACAAAGTAATACATTTATACTGAAGATCATCACAAAAAAAGTTATATATGTTCAAGTAGCAGAACACAATGCTTCCCATCTGGATAGGACTCAAAGCAGGAAATCATAAAAGCTTTATGTTGTTTCACATGGGTTGTAAGCTGTTAATTTTATACCATGAGGCAGTTCTGTGTGTTTTTAACTGGGTGAATGCATGACCAATTGGGTTATTACAGTAGGGAATGGTGACAAAATCATCATAAAGGAAAATAACAAACCAAAAAACACATGCAACTCATACATCCACGCAAATCCATCAAAATTCTTTAATATTATATTAGTTGCAAATAAGGTTAGATATTTGTGATCGACAACTGGAGGTAAGTAATCTTAATAATGATTATAACACTAATGTTTGAGGTAAATATCTTATATTTAACTGAACACATATATGAAAAAATATGCTAATTATCTAAGGTAGACCTTACAGGCTTGTTTGCATTGAACCTACTGTAAATCTATTGGGAGGAAGCACACAATGGACAATATATGTTGAATATTTTATTAAACCTACATCAAGGCTCATATCAAACAGAAATAAGAACGATGGGATATCCAACACAGATATGATGTTTCAGTCTGATCTCGTGAGTCCTCTCGGAGGTAAGCTAGCTGTGTCCTACATTCGGCTAATTAGCTTCCCGGCTAACCATTAAGCGGTGCCTAGTCGATTATCTTAATGAATAGCAAGCCTGTTATTACGAAATAAGTGTTCAACTTCAATTACGGAAAAAATAATAATCTCCCTGTAGGGTGTGATACAGGCAATAGTAAATCGCCAACTAGCCTAAACCCGCGCAATATGAAACAAAACAACGCTAAAATGAGGCCGAGCGGCCTACAGCTCATCCAGAGCTGCAGCTCTCTGTCTGAGGTTATGTCGAAACGCGCCAACAACATGTTTCCCTCCAAAAAAAAACAGCTTTAAATGCTAAAGAACCACACTCTGAGCCAACATCTAAACAACCATCAGCATTCGCCCCTACGCTGCCGGGTTCGATGATGCGGCTGCGCCGGGGCTGAAATAAATGGAGATTGCGCGGTAGGGCACTAACCTCAGAGCGGCTGCGCTACTTCGGGCCTGCGCCGTACAGCGAGGATGGAACTGGGCTTTGATGGAGGACGGAGAGAAGCCCGCACTGAACATAGAGCTGATCTGGTGATGCGTTCAGGTACCACCGCCTGAGCTTCTACATCCAACTGTCAATGTACGAAATGAAAACACGCGGGGATAATGGGATGATAATAATAAAAATATTGATAACATTCTACCCCTTAATAGAAGAAGTATTATATATTTTTATGCATAAAAAAGGAAAGAATGATTCCTGGTTATAACAGGGTTTTTGATGTGGTCTAAATAATGTGTACTGATTCTGTGATTTTTAAAAATTTACATATCAAGAAAAGTAAAAATTACTATCTATCTATCTATCTATCTATCTATCTATCTATCTATCTATCTATCTATCTGTCTGTCTGTCTGTCTGTCTGTCTGTCTGTCTGTCTGTCTGTCTGTCTGTCTGTCTGTCTGTCTGTCTAGTTTTTGGGAGGACTTGCTGAGCTAGTTACATGCTTATATGCCAACAGTAAGCAGATCCATTTGAATAAACATAACGGAGGCACATGTAAACGATACTAAGTGTTCTTATGTTATAGACGGCCATCGACACAATATTTTTAGGACAATTAACATTAGGTTATTATCAGATTCACAGTGTTGTTATATGCCATTAACTTTTACTCTTATTTCCTACAGCCTATGAACGTCACATAAAGAATTACAAAGCCACGCCCCCTTTCACCTCATCTTGCATTGAGCTTCAGCAGGTGCTTCATATCTTCATTGGGTTATTATCCTGACGGAAGTAAGTTAACATTTAAGATATGCGTAGAAATAACTTATAAGCCAAGATAAAATAAATATACAAAAAAAGGAAAGTATCAAAAGATATAAATTCAATTCAGTCTTTTATTTCCTTGCTGTAATTAATAACACCTGTGTCATTCAGTTTAGTTTTCAAACAACTCGGTTAATTCCTTTAGCGTTTACCAGACATGTCCCTAGTTTAACCTTTTGAAGTAAGTTTTAAAATTATCATTAAACTCAAATACAAGGTAGTATATCTTAAGATTAGGCAGTTTTTTGCTTGTTCCTGGATAAATAATTGCTCTATAAATAGCAGTATATCCTGTATGTTTGCATATAGTTTTGTTTGGTTTAAATATGCATGCTGTAAATCTAAAGTTTATAGGCCAGTTTAGTCAATATTTTTGATTTCCAAGTACTTTTGGTAAGAAAAGTCACTTTGCTAATCAAATAGACCCCTTTTAAGACTTCAGAAATTATGATTGCTTGGCTTTGAAGTGCTGTTCAAAGAGTTTACACACATACAAAATGGGTAGGTGTTCCAGGAGGCAGTAGAATAATTCTATTGAGAAAACTGGCATGCAGAAATTTGATATTGTTTATTTGATTCACACGTGGTCAAAATCACAACTAAAACCCCAATTAAAAAAAAAAAAAAAATTATATTAAACTGATTCTGACATCTTGCATAATATGTGAGAGTTTTTAATCATCAAAGGTGTTACAGTTTATTCAAGGTTCGTTTGTTTCCTGGTACAGACATACCTTTCTTACAACCTAATGTTTTTTAGCCATGTTGAGGTTTGGGCCAATCCAGAAGCTTAATGTTGACCAGCTTTAGGAAAAGTCCATTGAGGTACATCTGTGTTGCAACACATCTGTGTGAATTTTTCCAACATTCAATTATGTTCAAAGTCCATTTTAGATTGGAGTTTGTCAAAAAAACAAAATATGCAACTTGTGCAGATCATTTATTCTTTTCACATTATACAAAGTAATTTACGTACACCATGTGCCTTATGAGATATCAGATAAGTTTATTAAATACAAAGACGTATTCATTTGTGTGCAGCTGATGAATGAGCCCATGATGCTTGTTTTATGTTAATGGAATAAAATGTAAATGATTAAAGTTTAGCATTCAAGCTGCTTCATTTGAGGATGAGCTGTAGAATTTGGAAGTACTTTATGCAATGCAATTCTGTCACAAAAAAATTGCCCGACAGCTTGATGGTAGAACTATCTTGCTCGAAACTAGAAAGTTGGTGAATGGAGGCAACCAAGTTTGGTCCACTGTTAACAGGATTTAAGGGCTTTATTAAAAAAAATCATCAAAACAATTTCATAAGACAAATCAATGTTTTGCTTTTCAAATGCCCTAGCCTTAACCGTGATTTAGCCATTATACAAAAAAATGAGAAAGACATTAAATAAACATTAGCGATGTTGTATGATTATATTAGAGCTTGTATGCATAGTTTTGGATAAATAAAATGTCTAATAGTGTGTCACCTTTTTTTAATGGTGCTATAAATGGCCCAAGTTTCCTGTCTGGAAATCGGTATGAATAAATAACCATTCTCCTTATATTGTAAACCTGACTGTTTGTATTCCAAACAGGTTTGGAGGGTATCAAATCTCCATATATCAGCTCATAAAGAATAAGACCAGAAATAAAATAAAGGTAAGTTTATGTCATTTTCCCTATCCATTACATTGTTTTTTTTTCACCTCCTCAAGAGGGCAGCATTTCATTGCAAAACGATATTTTTGGACTTTATTCATTTAAGTTTGCCATGATAAAAGGTGGCAGGAGGACAATGTTGCAGCTGCACTCAACAGGTACCCATGGCATGTGTTCAGTGTGATGGATGTTTCACTTCAGCATGCAATGACAGCAGCTTATGTTTGTGTCTTAGTGAATGTCAGCAAGGATCATATTTAAAATTGTGAGAGTTGCAGCGTGTGATTACCCACTTTCCAGCAGCTGTATCTTCTAACTGACCTTCCTCCCTGTCTTTGACTCTGTCTGTCACTGCTTTCTACATGACCAGACAGGATGTTGTACTGTCACTGTTTTGCCTTCATGATGGACAAACCATTTTCAAATAATAGTAGTCTATCTATGGTAGGCTTTACTTTGTTATATTGAAACTGACAGAGGATTTCGTGTTTTTTCTTTTTTTTTGCAAGTTTCCAACATTTTGGAGATATCAATTTTTTAATTGAATTTTGATGAAGCTGAAATCAGTTTTAGGGTCATGAGGTGTTGAGGGACACATGATTGTCTTAGAATTTGTGTTGGGGACATGATAATGTAGCATAGACTGACTGGAAAGGAAACGAGCAGTTATTATGTGCTTCCATTCTGCTTTTGTTTCCTTGGATAGTGGCTGGCTACTGATAAGCCTCGGAGCCTGGGGGCTCTGAAATCAATAATGGATGTAATTGGTGAGCTAGAAGTGAGGATAATTGAAGGTAATTGTGAGACCATCACGTGCCTCGAGTCAGGTCAAGATAACTGTAAAAAAAGAAGAAATGGAAGGTGGTGGGAATGGGAAATGTTCACATTTATATGTCGATATCTTTTAGGTATTTCATTACATAGAAAGGTGGAAGACTTGCTGCAGATGGTGATTTCAAAAGAAAACGATGGAAACAAAGCAAAGTTTTGTTAAAATATGTGCCCAAAACATGGGCTTAACTTTATATTCTACTGTCAGTAATGTAAGGGAACTTGTATAGAGCTTTTGTCTCTCCCCTATGTTTCTAATACATCTATAAATGGTTTGTTTTAAAATGTTTATTCATCTTGCACATGAATATTACGTTTTTTGCTATTTTAGTGTGTTCTTGGAATATAGTGTTAAGGATCAACACTGAGTAGTGCATAATCATGAAGGAAAAATACCACACGGTTGTTCATTTTTTCTTTGTTCTCTTTAAACCAAAGTCTGAAACTTAAAACATTCTATTCAGTTTCTTTAAAGTCTACAGTTTGTAGAACCACCTCTGACTGAAACAAATCTTAAAAACCTTTAGGGAATGTGCCCAACATTTTTTATGCTGGTTTCCATTAAGGCCTTAATGTAAATAAAAAAAAACACACTTTAAAATTTTGTTTTTAAAAAGTTTAAATGGCGTGTCACATTTTTTTTTCTTCTCAAGCATTGAAGTTTATGTGGGTTAAGCAAATAAAAAAAAATTTGATTATGTTTGCAACTTCACAAAATGCCCAACAAAATTCAAATCAACATGATATATTTTACTTAACAAATCGGTTTAATTAAAAAAACTAACAGTATATGAAAATATTAAGGCTCCACTCTTTATTAATGCAAAATCTTAGTTGTGAGCATACCTTCTCTTTAAATTTGGAAGATGCTTTATCTTTTCCTGTTTTAGAGGAGCTTCATTAATACAAAACCATTTTTTTTAGATATTTTAAATTGTATCACCTGTCATTTTTAAAAGCCCATGTAGAATACAGATGATGTACCTTTATCACCTCCTGAGCTATATGGATGGGAATACGTGTCATACGTACCTTGTCCACCAGAGGGTAGTGGTGTGCCATGAATCAGATTAAATATCTGCACTCCCACTGCAGTTAGAGCAGCTGAACGATGAGAAATAGTAAATCTAATAGAACATCTACATTACAATAAAAAAAAGAAAAGATTTACAAAGTTCAATTTTATCTGTGGATTTGTATCCATTTAGGTCAAACTTTGTCCCCATTATCACATTTGACAATGTAAGATGCTCTATGGTAGATTATGCGTTGTAAAAGAATTAAATAATGCAAAATGCTCTAAAAAGTATTCCTACCCCACTCAGTGTGGCTTTAGGTTATTGCTTATTAAATACAAAATGAGTCCAGGTGACTTAACCACACTGGAGTCTTAGAGTTCAGATTAGTGTACCTGAATTTATGAGTTCTAATTAGTTATATATTAGTTTATATATAGTGTGTATATATATATATATATATATATGTATATATATTAGCCCCTCTGAGTGGTGTGTGCGAGTCGACAAAAATAAAGTGCAAAGATAATTGCATACTTTCCAATGAACTGTATTGGTATTGAATCTGTTGATTACAAATTTGCACATATGTGCTCTAACATACCAATATGATTTTATAAACCATTTGTTACAAATATCCTTGGGATAAATGCTTGTGACAACATCTTATTTTAAGAATCGTGACTCGCTGTGTTATACTTAATGTCAGATTGTTTCCATTTGCCTTAATTAGTTTCATAAAGTTCTGAGTCATTAACTCTGAGTTTTGTTTTCCTCTTATTAATTACTCAGTACAGGGAGTGCTGCTCTGAAGCTACATGTCAACAGCATAATTGTTTCTGGTGGGCTCTTACTATTCATAAAGGTAGCTTGAATATAGCAAAAGATAGGTTGTGTTGACTTAGCGTGAATTAATGTTGTGTTCTTCTTAGAAGTTAGACTCTGAATTCAACAGCAGAAAAGACAACAAGAGTATCTTATAACGAGAAAATTCCAAGTTGAAAATATTGCGCTTTTTCTGCACCTCTGACTTCAATATCCAGGCTGGATAAGTAAAAATTGCATGTTGAAAGTATTTATCAGTACTTTTAGAGTTTCCCTTTCATTAAACAAACTGAACGCTTTATGTGGTAGAACCTTTATGTTGGCTGTCAAAATTAGCTGCAGATTATTGACATGGCTAACATAAAAGACCACGTCTTGTATAGGTTTTTGTTTTGTATTAACCTGGAAAAAAAAACAAAACAAAAATAAAAAACAGTATAGGCAAAAGTTTTAACAAAGCCTCACTTACTTTGTGAGCCCTTCTGTCTGGAAATGCAGCAGAGAACAGATATAATACCAAGAATGAGCTGTTATGTCTGTCCAATTACATCCCAGCAGAAGGCTTTGAAGCAAGTGTTTATTGAGCTGGAGGTTAAAATAACAGTTGTCGATTTTTAGAAGAACCAAGTAATAAGTGTGCATGTGAGGAGAAGTGCTTTGCTTTATAATCTTTGCAAACAGTTGAACACATAATTGAGCCGGTGTTAAGAAGAATGTTAGTTCTTTGTTTTCTCTTAATAGCACTGTGTGCGAACGGTGAATATTTTTATCACAAGATAAATCAGACACACGCTTTTGTTGTTCAATTGTGCAAAAAAAATCTATTTGCTACTGTGCAGCTGTTTACAAATATTATCTGAAAGAGTCATTTTTAGTCATGAAAGTAGTCTTTGTGTGTCTACAGTAGTACCGTAGTCACTTTTTCTACAATGGATGGTATTATTTTGGCTTAGATACCCACATGCCGATTCATTTGAAGCTGAAGAAAAAGATCTGACAAATAGTGGAAAATAACTTTGTTTTAAAGGCCCGTGATCTGCTTCTTTAAAGCCCCCCATTGATTCTATGGCCATCTCACAAGAGCCTTTTTGGTTTGGTTGTGACCTCCAGTGCAAATGTCTAAAGTTCAGCAGCAGGGTTGGGTGGGTGATTTGTAGGACCTGTAATTCTTAAGTAAAACCTTTGTGATGTAGTGATGCATTTAGGTAATGAAGAATTAATTGATTATTTTTTAAATTACAAATCACTTAAATTTAATGAAAATAATACACTCACAAATAAAATAAAAGTTTCGTATATCAGGATATTACTAAAAGCCTATCATATTGTTGTTAGTTTTACAGTTTTCTATATAAAGCGTATGACAACACTGTTGAACATTGTTATGACAATACATGGTAGTTAAAAGAAAAAAAAATCTCCTGTTTCTTTTCCAACACAAGCTTTTCATTTCACTACCTGACTTTTCAGGTCTTTTTCTCTTACGAAGATGGGGTGGGGTATAAAGAACAATTGCATAAAGATTTTTAATGTTACATCTGAAATGATAGTCGACTAAAATTCTATCCAAGCAGTCCTTTACAAATGTGAAACTGCATACATTTTATGATGATCAACGTGATTTAACATATTTAACAATTCTAAGGTGTGTCTGGTGATGTGTTTGGATGCCTTTGAGTCAATTTTACCTCCTTCACATGCATTACCAGTTCATCCCAACCTAATATTCATTTAACCCATAAATAAACTGCTGCACCTTTCCATACCGGTTTATTACTTGTTAGTTAAAGATTTGTGATAAATTATTTAATCAGAAAATGTGGAACTCATCCATATACATTAACTATGTTTTCTATTTAGAGTATTTCTTTTTAATAGGAATTAAAGAAATTAAGAAGATGAATCAAAGATTTGCTGGATAATATTTTTGTAATGTGTGACCATATTCTGTACAATAGAATGTGTAGGTTTAAGTTACAGAGAAATACCTTTCATTGATTTTTAATTCTCAACTGCAAAAGACTTTAAAGAAAAAGGGCACAAAAATGTTCCCATTTAGTTAAATTCAAATAGTATTTAGGGCACAAATATATTGTTCTTCAGTTGCAGTTTTGCTAGTCATAACACCATGTTTTTTCTGGTTTTACTGACATTAACCTTTTGTCTTTAACCATCATGGTGGCTTGTACATTTGAATATATAGTATTATATTAAAATAATCCCAAACCCGTGAAGGAAGAAATAAATGGTGGCAGCAGCTTTTAAAGGGTTTATGCGATTTTGAAAGCCCTTAGTTGAGTAAATCTTCAAAACTACTGTTTCTTAAATGTGTTTAAACTTAAAATTAGTATTAAAATAATGGCACTATAGAACATGAATTATTCCAAAACCTTTGAATTAGAATTGCACAGTTGCAATCTGCAGGGCTGTTTGAGTGTACACATAGTTGGGTTGAGCTGTTGTCATTGGTCGGTACAGTCCAAACTATGGATAAAAAAAAAAACAATCATAGAAGATGAAGAGTCCGCTGCAGCAGTGAATGAGGTTGTTGAATTGTAAATCATGGCAGTACTTCAGGTATGATTATAGCAAACAGGGGTTTGGATGCTTGGTTTCTTGCCACATTCGCATCTGAGGGAGAGGCGTGCAGCCAGTGTCCATTATTTGTGCTGCTTAATGCGCTCCATGGCATTTGGCACATTGTCCTTTTGCTACATTTTTTTTAATGAATACTTGTATGTGGAAAACTTTGATGAAGAATTCTAATTGATGTTTTTGGCTCTTTTAAGCATGTTTGAGTGGATGATGGGAATACCACAATTAAAAACTTTAAATTTGATGAATAATGCATTCAGTTAATAAGAAAGGGTTTCAGTCTTGAATGTTGAGTATTGCGTAAAATCATTTGAAATTACTTTCTAAATAAGAAAGAATATAACATTTAAAAGTATTTTTTTGATTTTTTTACAAGAAAAGGTACTTTTTTAAACTTAATGGCGGCTCAAACACACTCATACTTTATTCATACATTAATGAGTCAGTTTACTGAAGTACAAAGGAAAGGCTATCAATTGCTGACAATGAAAGCTACATGTGTACAATGTCTGAGTTTGCAGTTGTTAAAATATTAATATTTCCCAATTTTCTTAATGCCAGTGACAGTAATTCTGACACAGTGGACTCATTTAAGATGAGTAACTGTGCGTATAAATGGCTGTTAAATAGTATAAAATGGTTCCCTGTTGACCTGGAGGTATGCGTCTGGTCTTGCCAAAATCCATTCGTCACGCTTTACACTCTCGTCTCCTGTTTGCCTTATGAAAGCAGAAACCTTTTAAAAACTATTCTAATTGCCTTTAGCTGTGGGCTAAGGTCAAACTTAGCCCACAGCTTTCAAACTTGGGTGAGTTTAAATGCAAACCCCAGCACATTTTCAGGGAGAGAAACTTGGGAGTACACGGTTAAGATTTCTGTTATTAAGTCAATGCAAAGATGGAGCTCAGCCAAGTAAAGATACAACATAAAATATATGTTTCTGACTTCATCTGACCCCATAATATTATTCAGACACTGACCTTTCTTCATCCAGGACTATTCTGTGGGGTTACGGGCCAGGGTCAAGGCCATTAAAGCAGGCTTAATAAGCTGCTGAGGCCTCCGTCTGACCACCCCCCACAGGTCCATCTGAGACATGAATGTTTAGAGTCAGCACAGTCTAAATTTGATCTTGTCAGCAACCTGCAAGATGGTTTGAACCATGCGTCGCTTGCACCTTCAACTTGATCATTAGTGATACTTGCTGATACATGCCAAATCCACTTAATGTGCAGCTGTAACCAAAGACACAACACTTTCTTGGCATACTTACAAGAAACCCGTGTTTTCTACAATATCAGTAGATTAAGACCTTTTTTAACCTTTTCTTTTTGTAACTGCAATGTAGAAGTACCCGCTGCACAGAAAGTTGCACAATTTTCAATTTTAAAAGATCCTGTAAAAATTCTAAGTCATTATCACATTAGTTGGTAAAGATGTCTTGCAAAAATATAACTTTTATTGCTACTGAATAAGCTTTGATTTTGCTAATTTCATAAAATATCTTTTTTCTATTTGTGTGTGTTTAAAGTTGCATAGTTACTTCCTCCCCGCTGCCACTGTTTTGTCTCACTTAGCAAATAGCTTAGCACTTAGTTGTTTTCCTGTAATATTTTTAAAGCCAGCTCCCTGTGCATATGTTTACGACGGTGGGACAAAAATCGACTTTCTTCTGACAACATTTCAAAACAACCCATTAATATGTAGGTTGGCTGTAAAGGAGTCCTAGAACTCCCCATGAAGTAGCACTCTATTTGATAATGATAAGCTGTAGATATTTTTTTAGCTTACCTACCATCCTATATCTGTTAAAAGTCGCAACATTGATTGGGCCACAAACAAGTTAACACTTGTTTAACTTGTCAAAAATGCAAGTTTGGGTTTACTTTTGTTCCACTTGCTTTATGCAACTTTCTTTTTAAAAATTCGTTTGATATAAATCAGCCTCTCCTGTCAAATAGCATCTGACTGTTATTTGCACTATGTCATTTTGCACTATGTCACTATGCCCACTCTGTTACTTTCATATTTTTATCTTTTATTACTTTCATATTTTTATCTTTTATAGCCACAGTGT